>JANHGB010008891.1:43444-54131 GCA_026283785.1 Coracopsis vasa
ATTACCCATGTGTACATGAGTGGGCTCTGTCCCACAGGGACATGGATGGATTCGCACTCCATTTGCTGGGCTAACCTCAAAGCGCCTGCAGAAGGCCTGCACCACCGCAGCACCTTGAACACCTTGCTGCTGCCTCCTCACCAACTTCTGCACTTGTCCCTCTACACCCCAGCAGCTTCCTTCCTGCCACCAGCCGGCTGCAGCATCCCCACGCTGCTCTTCCCTGATCCCCCCGGCTGTCCGGCCGGAGATGCGCAGCACGTGTCTGCATGCAGTGGCTGTGCTGCTGTTCCAGCCCGAGGTCCTTGTTCTGCTGATGCTTCCATACTGCTGGTTTTGCAGTGCCACCCACTGGCAGAGGCTCCCCGGAAATCCTCTTCAGCTTTTCTCTGCCACAGGTGATGCTCCGAAGAGGAAGTATTAGAAGGAAGGCTCTGGTGGGTGTATTTCATATGGTGCATCCCATGGGTGCTGGTCCATACATCTGGAGTCATTCTGGCATTCTTTCCAGTGTATCTCAGTGTATGTTGAGCCCAAGCTGCAAGGTGACAGGGTTGGCAGAGTCCTATGTGTCAGTTCATACTGGCGCACCCTGACTGGCCATCCTGCCTGCAGTGTGGCAGGGCAGGCAGCAGCAGCAAGGTGGTTTCCCATCCCCGCTTGCTGGATCTGCCAAGTCAGTTTATGTAGGTTCTGGGTTCCTGTTTTTCTCTGCAGAATAAAATGCAACCCCCTGGCTGATACCAAAACCCATGTGGTACGTAAGGAGCATTCATTCCAGTTGGAAGTGTGCTCCTGGGGATGCAGGCTTGGGGGCTTTTGTGAGAAAGGATGCTTTGGGGTCACTTCTTTAAACAGTCAGCCTGATCTCCCCAAATTTGCCATGTCCCTTTTTGACCATATTTATACTCTCACCTCCATCCCCAGTTTAATGCCTGATGTGATCCCAGTCAGGAAACAGGATAAACAGTGAGGAGACAGAGTGATGCAGTTCTCAGGGTTTGTGCACAGTGAGCCACCACACGCTGGAGACTGCTGCCAGGCTGGTACCCAGTCAAGGCAGCTGAAACCAGCTCACTGCCCGGATGCGATTGCCATGTTGATGCAGCAGCAGCACAGATGGACTGTCAGGAACCTTCTCCCCAGCCTCCTAATAGGCAGTGAGTGCTTGTTTAAAACAAAGCCTGACAAGTGGCATGTTGGGGGCGTCAAGTCCTGGAGCACTGTCTTCCGAAAACCGGAGGGGAGCCAGGCACAGCCTCCCAGATGACAGTAATTAAAGGCTTTTGCACTCAGGCAGTGGGAGCTGCTCCTCTTGCAAATTGGCCTTGATTGAAGAGGAAGAGAATGATTAGGCTGAAGGGGAGTGATGGAGGTGGCAGGCGAAAACACAGAGGTAAGTCTCATTTTGTCTTCTGGGTTTTTTTCCCCCTTCTTGCTCTCTCCCAACCTGTGTCCATGTGAGTGGAAGGAGCAGTGCTGCAGCTCTGCTCAGCCTGGGCTGGCTCTGCCTGAGCTCCTCAGGGGGTGTTAAGCTGAAAAGGAGCAGCTCTGGTCTGGCCCTGCCTGTGCAGCCCCAGAGCATCACCCAGCACCTCATGCAGCTGCCATCCTCCAGAAAACTCCCTGAGCTGGGTGGCACCAGGGTCACCCATCCCTTTGCAGGGCTGGCAAGGGGGTTAACCCCTCATCTGGCCTATACCCCAGCTCCATATAGGGTCTATGCCCCTATATCCTCTATAAACCCCGGGGTTCACAGCTTTTACCCTATTTCAGTTATAAAGGAGACATTGATAGCTTGTTCAATGCAGATTTTACAGCATTATTTATTTTAACCCCTGTTTTTGATGAAATTGAATGTATTTGAGTTCAGTGCTAAGCCATGCACCAAAATGAGCAGCTCCTGCAGGGTAGCTGACAGCATTACAGAAATATGCTCCCTTCCCTTCCTAAAGCTTTGTCTCTTCTTAGACCCATGAGCACCATGGCTCTGGCTGTCTTGGCTGCTGGGGTCCTCCATAGAGCAGTTCATCTTGAAGCCACTGTGGCGTGAGCAGGATGCTACCTCCAAAACTGTGGCGTGAGCAGGATGCTACCTCCAAACCCAGCCAGCTGCTTCACAGCACAGAGCCAAGGAACCAGCTGAACATTCAACAGAGAGCCTCTGGCCTGCAAGCCCAGGCCAATTAACAGTCAGGAAAAGCAATTTAACTCGAGTTATGGCAGGACTGAACATCTCTTTTGTCCCGGTGTGAAGAGCAGCAAAGTTGACCTCATTCAAGCAACTGTAAAACTCCAGCACAGAGTTCTTGAGCAGCCATGATCTGTCAAAGAAGCTGCTGGTCCAGTCTGCAAATGGGTCCCCTTCTTCGAGTCCAGTTGTGCAACTGCCAAACCGAGTGGCCAAACTCCCTGTGGGAACACAGGGAAGCAGGCCCAGTGCCCTGCATTTGGTGCTTTGGTTAATATTTGGATAAGCTGTGTGCTTAACCTAGTGCAGCAAGTGTGCTTGTTGTAGGGCAACAACTCTGCAGGGTTACCGTGAAATTCAGTGCAGCTTATGAAAAATGCAGGCTGTTGCAGAGGCAGGGGTGCAAACCTCCGGTTGCATTGGGGTGAAACCTGTGTTTGGATCAACAGGGTGATGTGGTTGAAGAAAGGATGGACAAAGGCGCTTTAACTGCCGCCTCAGGCAAGGCGTGATGCCCAACCATCCCCACATGCTGTGCTGCAGCCCCTTCCCAGCGGCAGGGTGGGGGATGCTCTGCCTGGTTGAGCTCCTGCAGTGGCACTCAGTCACCCTAAATCCTCCCTGGCCTTTCCAAGGGGACGCTGCTGGCTGGAGGGAGCAGGGTAAGTGGAAGAGGAAGAAACAAATCCTTTGCTTCCAGCTCCTGCAGGCAGCAGACGCAGTTACTGTGTGAGCAAGGCTTGCAGCACCGGTTCATTCAGCTGGTAGTGTCTGTGTACCCGAACCCCCATGCATGGCAAGCTTTGTGCTCCTGAGGTCAGTTCAAAAACCTACTTAAAGCCTATGGATGGTCCCTGAGGTTTGTATCTGCCCTCAAATGCCCTACTGAACACTTGTAAAATGGCTCCCACAGCCAGCTGCTAGAGGAGCAGCTAGATGATGTTGCAGGGAGAATCACCCCAAGTCCATACAGTCAATTGGGATTAAACTGGCACTGAGGAGTGATCGGTGGCACCGCATTCCACTGGGGCCAGATGCTCCTCTGAGCAGTGTGTGCTGCTTGTGGTGGTCACATCAAGTTGCCTGCAAAACAGCAGCAGCTGAAGAGCAGAATCACATCCCAGGATAGTCGTTCCCTCAGAAGGAGGAAAAGAAGAGAACACAGGGAACCCTTGGTTCCTTCTCCAAACCAGAAGTAAAGCTGGATTCCCTTTCCTCTGCAAAACATCCAGGTTCAGTCTCAACCCCACCCTGTGTTACCAGGGGAGCAGCAGCACCTTGCTGCTCCCTCCTCTCATCCCCATTTAAACCACCCCAAATCCCAGTCACTGTCAGGCTGGCCGGGGGGTTCAGTTGGTTGTGCTCCAGAACAGCACAATAAAGCCTCCAGAAAATTATGTTTCATTTCTATGTGCTCCCCACAGCCTCCTGCAAGCCCTGTGCCACGCGTGGGTACCCAGGGGCTCACAGGATTGGGCTGCATAGGGATGGAAAGGGGGGTGCCAAAAGGCACCTTTGTGGCCCTGGTACTCATCTCACCCAGTTATGCACTGGTGTGACTTGACAGCAGACGACTGAGGTTTAGGAAAAGGCCTGGGACAGCTGGGATGTTGTTGCCATGGAAATCGTGCAGTGTCTGGAACAGCAAGAACAAGAGCAACTCAGAAAGTAATGATCTGTCACATTGATTAAGGGGCAGTTGGGGGGATTTTGTTTAGGGACAGCCTCGTGCTTCAAGCGATGTGAATCCATATGCCACATCTCCCCGTGTGCCTCCCTGAAGGGCTCTGTCAACAGGACATAATCTGATTTGTTTTGACCGGGGGTTTCTCTGGGGAGTACCGACATGGTTCCTGCCCATCAGCTGTGCTGCTCAGCTCTGCCATCCCAGGATGAAAGGCATCAAGTCAATGCAATATTCATTCACTTCCTCTTCCCTCCTTCATTCATTTCTTCATCCATTCATCTGCTTCATTCACATTTCCCTGGCACTTTAATGAACAGTGCTTAGCCTCTGCAGCCCTGCAGAGCCTTCCCCTGATACGCTCTTCCCTGCAGATGGCTGTCTTCAGGCTCATTTATTCTGCAGGGCAAGGCTTGGTGTGGCTGGGGCTGGGTTATGTTGTCTCCAGCTGACACGTGGATCTTTAAACCCCACTCACATCCCCCCGGGGTTTGCTGTTCCATCTTTTACATCTTGATGACCTCTCTTTGTTGTGATTTCTGTCTTGTCCAGCCTCTGTCCTCTCCATGGGAGCCCATCACAGTGCCCGTGCCTGCAGCAGCCCCCTGGGGCAGAGGGGGTGGCTTGGCAGGAGGTGGCTGGTGGCTTCGCTGGGGAAGCAGGAGGGAGCCAAGCTTGAAATGGGCATCGCTGGAGTGCTGGTGCTAGGCAGTTGCTGCTGAGACAGAGCCACAGGTATAAATGTCCCCATGGCTGTGTCACATCCACGCGCCCCTGCCGTGCTGGTGCCTTTTGTGATGCTCAAACAGTGTGGGGTGATTCCCTTTTTTTCCCAGCCTGGTGTCCAGCTCTCAGACATTCAGCAGGGGCAGGTGGGTTGCAGCCCCTGTGTGAGCTCCAGGCTTGGATCAGGGAGCAGAGCTGTGGACCAGCAGTTACAGGGCAAGGGGCCAGACCCCCGGCATGAGCAGCTTGAGCAGCGAGGGGCCACAAGCCACACGCAGGAGCAGAAGCAGGAGGCACATGCACCAGGCACACACAAACCCCTGGTTTTAGGGATTTTCTTCAGATGAGCATGGCTTATCCCTCCCATCGCCCAGACACTCACTGGGTATAGGTGGGGGGAACAAGAACATGAGTATTTCAATGCCCTTTTTTAACCACCCTAGAGCAGGTTTGGGTGTTTTTTCCCCACCAATATGCAGATTCTTCTCTTGAAGAAAATAAAATGCCTGGGTAATGGCTGGGTAGAAATCCAAGAAAGATTAAAAGGAGAGAACTAATTTTCCTGCCCATGATCTCACTAGTGGAAAATGATCCCTTCCTCCCCCAGCCCAAAATCAGCTTCGGCTTCTGCTGTGCGTGCGGGTGAGCACTCCAGCACTCTCCAAATAGCTAAATGCATTTCCGAACCAAAGGCAGCAAAGAGAAAACATCCATTCTTTGTATAATGGAGAAAGCTTTCTCTTTTGTTCCCTGCTTTTTATCAAGTATCTGCTGCCATTATTGTTACTCACTGGGTTATTACCTCTGAGTGGCTACTTCCACCAGCGTGAGCTGGTTTATTGTCTGCTCGGAGCAATTATGGATTGGGATAATTCCTGTCATGCTGTTTCATTGTGGAAGGATCCGCTGTGCTCCGTGGCCAAGGTAACTTGAGGTGATTTGTGCTGCTGAGTTACCCATCAAGTTAATTAAGACTGGGTGGCTGGTGCCCTGACGTGTGCTGGGACAGAAGGATCAGCAGAGGCTGAACCCAGGCCTCCTCTTGGTGTTTGTTCAGGGCAGCAGAGACTGGAGTTTGGTTTATTTCTAGGGCCAGTTCATCTTTATTCACTGATTGACAAAATGTTGACCAACGCGTCCTCCCTGTGAGGGTGTGGGACCCTGCTATTGTGTGCGTGTAGAGGACAGGAGTGTCCTGCAGGAGGACTTGCTGTCCTGGTGGAAGCTGCTTGCTCTTTCGTTCATTGTTCACATCTGAGAGGTCATTTGGTTCCTTGTCCTGTGCTGCAATGATGAGAGGAGGAAAGTCTCCTTTCCTCGGTCTGGGTGGGCTTTTCCCTTAGGAACTGCTTTGCCTTGCAGGTTGGAGCAGGGAAATAAGATGAAAATGCTTCTCTGAAGTTTGAAATCAAGACTTCTCCTGGGCCTTGCACATCTGCAGAGATCAGAGCCCCAGTGCTGCTTCTTTGAACCGGGCGTGGGGAGTTTCACCCCAGGCAGGAATATACACCTGGCTTCACAGCAGAGGGCTCAGCCTGCAGGTTGCAAAAGTACCTGGTTATTTTTATTCCTTTGATACTTGATCTACTATCAAAATAACTTCTTTCTTTCTCTTTTACTTCCTAGGAGCCCCAAACAAACCTGTCACAAGTGATAACATCCATTGGTGAGGCACTGCCAAAGGCCCGCGACTTGTCCATGGACAAAAGGGGTCAGGTCATTCCTTGCACAGCCCTGCAACTGCAGCCTTGCTTGGTGCAGGGTTTCTTCTGAAGGCATAAGGGTTTAGACCTGCAAGAGGAACAGCGTGGGTTTTGCACTCCAGATACTCAGGTTAGTAACAATGTGTTTGTACATTCACTTGGTAATTAATAAATACAAAAGTGTGACACTTCTGAGCACTTGCCAGAGCTGGGATAGATGTGGGTTTCCCACAGTTACTAACCTGTGGATTAGGAAGACGTGATTCTTACTTATTTTTAAGAGCACACAATGAGGACAGATTAGCATGAAACCGTAATGCCATCACATGCTCTCAAAATCCTCCATGCCAAGACCTCATCCAAGTTCAATACAAGTAGCAATGAGCTTTTCCAAAGAGGCCGGATGATGAAGAAGTGTTTTTTCTTGCTGGCTTAGGAACTGTAACTAGCAGGGCTGAATTTCTGGGTTTGCAGGTATACAGAAACCATTGGCATTTTTAAAGTTATTTCCCCATTATTAATCTTGGCCTTCCATCCCCACAGAAATCTCTGTGTCTAGACTGCACCTGACACAGACAAGTCCTGCTGGACCCACTTACTGGAGCTCCTCTTGGGTTCCATACTAAGCCCATACCCTGAACTAGGACAGCATTTGCCCATTTCCCAACATTTTCTTGTGCAAAACATGGCTTCATGCTTTCTTCGCTATCCAAACCTGGCCCGTCTGATCTCTTGGATATCCTCTTCTGCAAGAAATAGATAATTCAAACTGATCTGAATGGACAGAAAGACTTTACCTCTTTCCTATTGCAGGTTGGATCCTGGGAAATGCTGTTTGGTGGTGCAGGGGCCAGGAGACCATAGAAAGCCACCTCTTTCCAGCTCCTCTCTGCTCTTCCTCTGGTTTAGCTGAGGTTTAAAGCTCTGGAAATACATCCTTAAGTTTCAAGGCAATCTTCCTTGTGTCATCCCTTGTCAGGCTGAGTTCCCAGAGCAAAAGGAAATGGTGGTGGTTCGCAGAGCGCATTGCCCTCAGCATCACAGTGATGGCATTTGGAGACCTGGAAGACAACCCTACCTTGCCTCATGGGGAGGCAGAGGTCAGGCAGAGCCAGGCAGCAGCTCTTGAATTGGGATGCTGCCCTGTATGAGACAGGCTCTCCTTTTCTGCTGAAAAAATTGCCTGGATCAAAGTTTCACAGCCACTCTTGCCATCCCAGCGTGCACTGAGCTGTGAGCCATTCACATTAGTTTTCTCCATAGCCACCTCGGTGCCTGGGTGGATTATTAGAGTCCAGAGTGACTTGGGAGACACATGGAAGCCAACATCCACCTGCCAGCTGTAGATGGGGTCCATCCACTTCAAGGCAATAACATCTCGGCCCAGACAGGCACCCAGCAGTAGCATCCTGGCAGGTGACTTGAGGCCTCCATCAGATGATGAGATAGTGGAGGTCTCCAGAGACTTTTCCTACACAAGGCTGGTGTCTCATATCCCTTTTCCCTTGTGTTTTTGGCCCTTGGCCTGCCCGCTCAGCTTCTTTCCCTTGCCCCCAGCTCCTGAAGCAGCCCCGGGGGTTGTCACATGGTGTGCAGGTACCTGCTGAGTGCCCATCTGCATTGATGGAAATGGTCCTACCAGGACCTGATGGCATTTGCAAATACTGAGAGGAAATTCCCTGTTTAAACGTAGGGTGATATTAACTCCGTCTTCTTTGTGTTCCCCCCTGTTCCCGAGCTCCCTTCACCAGCCTTGGCCCCTGAGACAGCTCTGCTGAAAGCAAATATGTCAGTCTTCACTGCACAGGGAATATTTTAAGGCTCTGAAAACAAAGTTTATTATAGCAAAGCTGCCAAAAGCGTAACCACTGCCATGCTAAAATATCCTCTGCCTCCTACATTTGTAATGTGGGAGTCTTTTATATCCTCTTTACTGCTGCTGAACCATACATTTGTATTGGCAGCAGATGTATATAGACTGGGACCTATTTCAGTGTCATGCAAAAGAGCTTTTAGGTTAAAAGATATATTACAGCTTACTGGAAAGCTTGAAATTAACTTTGTGATGATGCCACATGAAGATAAAGAACCAGCAATTTATTGAAGTGTGATTTTATCCATATGGGCTGAAGGGTTGAACTGCGTTAACATCTCCAAAGGTCTCTCTGTGCCAAATTAACTATTGAGTTTTGGGCAACCGGTTGGAGACAGGAAAAAGAGACCTCGTTTAACCATTTCCAGGAAAGCACTGCCTCCTCCTCTCCTGTATAGGAGTAACCCAAATGGAAGGCAGCCAAAACACAGCCCCTGCTTCTGCCATTGCTGGCCAGCATTAGGGCTTCGAGGAGGGCATCCACTTTCGTTGCTCTCAGGCACAGTGGCAGGAAAGACTCGGTTGGTCCCTATGAAGCTCTGCTGTGGTTATTATTAATACCAAGCCCATAAATGTTAGTGCTTCAGTGGCCAAATGGCCAAATTCCTCAGCATTGCTGACAGAACTCTTGCAGCCCCTGGATTTAAGCAGCAGCACTGAAGGTGTCCTCGGATGGCCCAGGATTTCCTTGTGTATTCGGCAGTGGCAGGCAAAGAGTTAACACTGGAAAAATATGGCTAGGTTTAGGGGAAGGATTTTTTTTAATGTATGTTTTTTGCTTCACATCTGAGCTCTTGGCACTGCATCCCCCGCCTCTAATCACACCTTATAACTGCAGCTTAAATCAAAACCCGCAAGGCTGGACCAGTTGGATCCAGTTTCTATCAAGCCATTTGATCTGTGACTGAGCAGACTTGCTGTCACCGAGCCAGTCCCCTGCCTGCGCCTCTACATGATGAGGCAGCCGCAGCTCCCCACTCAGTGCAGGGGAGCCCATAAAATACCCATCAGGATACATCCCCCTGCACCAGCCCTCTCCTCCCTCACTCCCTCCCCAGGGAGGAGGCTCGTGCTGGACTCTGGAGCACAACTTAAAAGCTTTGGCCATTTAAAAGGTCAAAATAAAAGGAATTCTTTCTTTTCTTGTATTTTCTTTTAACTTTCAAGTTAAAGCAAAATCCCCTTTTTGTTCCTCACTGTAATTTGTTTGAACATTAACCACTTGAAGACCTTGGTCACTGATTTTGCTGTTAAAGGCACTACACAGCTGTGAACGGGTATGTAGCTACCTTTAATAAAAGATGAGATCTCCTTCTCCCTGTGGTTCATCGCTTCTCTGGCAGAACATGGGTTGGAGCCACAGCTGATAAAATTGCCTGGGCCCTGTTTTGCTCTCTGCTGATATTAGTAAGGGAGCTGGCTCCCGATTTGATAGACTAAAAAAAACCCTCACTCTTTAAATTAACACCCCCACTGATGCACATATTGGCAATCAGAATCCTCTCAGACACAGCCTCAGCCCCCTCTGCCCTGTCCTTTGCTGCTCCCAGGAACCCTCATGTACGCAGGGCAGGAGGATGGAGGGAAGTGATGGCTCAGCATTCAGGACTGCGTCACCAGGCTTCTGGTTTAGCTTCTTTTTGCAGCCATTTTGAACACTGAATAAAGCAGGAAAAATAGCATGCAGCTATACAAATAAATCCAAGTCAGTCTCCTAAATCAGATGTATTTGAAAGCAGAATTGCAGCTGTGTCAGGGAGGGAGATATTCACTTGAATTTCCTGCTTTTTTTAACCCATCTTTAAAAAAGCATTGGTTTGGGTGGGAAGTGAGTTTGGGGGAAATTCTTGAGGATTTATTCTATTAATGGGATTTCTTTTTCTTTCCCTTCATGTGTCACTGAACCACACAAGACAGCTGCAGACTCCAAACTCTGAATCTCCATTCGTGGACTCTGAGCTCCTGACATTGATTTTACCACTGCAATAATAGGGAAAATCATGTGAATTGGTGGCAGAAGCAAGTTACCTGGTGAGTGGAGAGAAATACAGGTTGCTGCTTCAAAGAAGGCTGCAGCAGGTGACAGTGCCCAGCTCTCCCAGCAGAAATGGCTGCAGTGAAATGACCCAAGAGGTCCTGGTTCAAATTAATTGTGTTAATTAATTGAGCAGCTGTGGCATTGCTGTTTTCGTTGCATATCCTGGCTCTTAGTCCTCCTTTCCAAGGGGAGAAAGTGTCGTTGAACCCATTTATTGGCAATGTTGGTTCTCCAAAGCAGAGGTCATCACCCTCGGTGTCCCATCAGCTCTGGGATACTCATTGCAGGTGCCTGAGCCTCAGCTGAGACTAAGGACTTTTAGACCTTGTGACAATGGTTTTTAGATGCAGAATTGAGAGAAGGAGATGCTCTGCAGTTTCTGTGTTAGTGTCTGCAGGATGGCATTGCCTTCCCTCTGCCTGCTGTGAGCGCAGGATGGGGACATGGTGCTGGGTGGCACCTGTGCAGGGAG
>JANHGB010008893.1:0-32500 GCA_026283785.1 Coracopsis vasa
TTAAGATCACCCAGTTCCAACCCCCTGCCATGGGCAGGAATGCCTCATTAGAAAGAGTTACTTAGAGAACAAAGGGCCCTTATGAGGCACTAGTGAGAAGAAATGGGGAAAAAATGAGTCCTCACAATGTCGGGCTTTTCTCCCCGCGACTTGTTATCAAGCAGCCCGCGCGAGCCCCCTCCGATCTGCATGAAAATACGCCCGCTCCCATTCACTCATTTGCATTAATTTCTCCCATTAAAGCTGCAAATGGCCGCACGTCTCCCCGGCACAATGCGGCAGCCCATCACCGCGGCGGCGGCACCAGGTGCCCCGATCACTCGTCGTCTCACTCCCCCCCGCCTTCCAAGCTCCCTATTTTTTAGGGGGAGGGGGGTGGCCGCTGACAAGCCTCGCTCGTCCCAGGGACTCCTCAATTGGATTTGCTGGCGGTGACAAAATTGTCGCCGGCCGGGAGAGGAGGAGGAGGAGGGAAGGCGCGGGGGGGGTTCTCTTTTGAGCGGGCGTCTATCAGGCTGCCATGGGAAAGCGAGAGGCGAGTGATTCTCAGTGGCTTCTGATTTCCAGTATTTGTTCAGCATTAGGGCCCACTTATCTCCGGGAGAAAAAGCAACATGTAGAGAGAAAGTGACAGGCAGAAACACGCTCCCTCGCCCCTCCATTCTCCCCGCGCTCTGTATTCAAACAAGGGGGCCCTGTTACGCTGAAAGCTCCGGATCAGCCTCACTCAATTATCGCCGCTAATCCTTATAGCTCTATAAAGTAAATATTTCATTACAATTTCAAATAAACAGTCACCCAATCTAATGAAGCAAGAACTCAAAGTGGCAATGTCACAGAACTTGTTACCATCATCAAAGGGAAGGACACAGGCCTGTCTGCTAATAACGTTAAAAAAAAGGGTTCCCGAGCAGATCCATGAGAAGGGATTTTTTCCTATTATTCACTTTGACCTTTTTGTCTTCCCAAATATTCTTCAGTCGTCAAAAATACTTCCATTTTCTTACTGATTACTCTTTGTGCACATGGCTTGATCCTGGTACTCAGTGGAAATTAATTGAGGGACAGTATATGTTCACAACTCACACTAAAATATAGCATCCCTGGTTATCTGTCAAGACCAAGATTTAGTAGCTTCATCAACTTAAAACTATTTTCACAGAACTGTTACTACTAAACAAACAAACAAACAAACAAAAAAGAAGTCAATTCATGAAGCCTCAAAAACTCACTAGTATTTTTTTCCTAGTCTGGCACTTAATATTTCTACTGTATACTTACACAGGAATATGTCAGCACCTTTACAGTCCCCCAAGATAGACAATGACAGGTCAGGGGGTATTTTGTGCAGCAGTTCTTTGAGGACCCCAAACCTCTTCCCAGTTCAGGTAAGTCAAAGGTAACAAACACATTTGGCAGGTACAGAGCAGCACTGTCACTCCATGCTATCTTAGGCAAGCACATCATAAAATCCCTTCTATAAACTTTGATTAACTTGGGTTACCTTTAGAGTAGCCAGGCTTTTTTATCCACAACGTTTATAACAGGAAGAACGCTACTCTAAGTTTATGTCTTGCATCTCTTTTCAGAAAATTTTTAAAGATGTCCTCTTCCTCCTGCCTTCATCTCCTGCAGAACTTTCCCATTCTGCTCCTCCTTTTCCTCCCCCCTCCCATTAAACCGAGGAGAGGGAGGGATATTCTTTGTCATTCCCTCTCTTTCTGACACAAATGAAATGGGCTTTTCTTCTATCAGCTGTTCACAGAGGAGATGCCCAGTGCCTCTTTGAGAAATACAAGAAATACTGAGATCTCACAGCAGAGAGCTGTAGGTCAGCATGTAAAAGTTAAACTTCCCTAGAGTAAGTATTCACTGAGCAGTCTCCTTAGGTCCTGCTCACATTCCCATGGCAGCCACATGTCCCAACACTAACCCAGGGTTTAATGCTAAAAATACCCTTACAAGGCACTATTTTGGGCTCTGTGCAGTTGCCTTGCAAAAACACTAGGAATCAAATGAGCAGATTTCTGCTTCATACATCATCACCTACACTCAACTGGTACAAAAAAAAAGTACAAACCCCATGTATGGTATTTCAGAGACTCCATTTCAAGGAAGTGAATTTTAAGTGTTTAAGCTTTAGTAAGTCAACAGCTCGAGAACTGTGCTGAAAAAAAGCAGTATTATCTCCCAATAATGTTCTAGTACACCTATGTAACCCAGTTATCTATGCATAGACATAACTGGTTGCAATCATTCAATTCTATGGATAAGGAAACAAAATATCCATCTAAAACTCTTAGAATGAAATAGTCACCGTGTAACACTGAGAGAATAGCACAATAAAAACATATCTTTGGCCATAATGCTAGTAGACACAGTGCTGCATACAGCAAAGAGAGCCACAAGTAAGAAATTACCATATGTATACAGACATTTTTCAAGCACACTTTAGCGCCTGTCATAAGCGGACCTGATAAAATAAACCCGTACAGAGAAGGCTAACGTAAAATCCTATACCAATTTATGCACTTAATACAGGATTTGAGTGTTATACTGGAAGGTCTTGAGAATGTTCTTCAGCAAAGTAGTGAAGCTCACCCTCTATTAGTAGCTCCCCATTACCCCAAATTACTGCCATTCAGATGTCAATCAGTAAGGATGCACTACAGGAATTAAAGGAAAGAAGTCATTTACCACAAGTATTCTCCCAAAGATTGCACTGTCTTTAGTTCTTCAGTTATTCTGTATACATTTTTATTCCTTCAAAATTACTTTTCACTTTTTGATTTCCACTTCAATACTTCACTATGATTCAGAAATATACAGCTTTTCCAATGGAAGAGACAAAAATAATAAACAAAGCCAGTTCACTACTCCACATCTGTAAATCACAAGATTTGCATGAAGAGTCTGATTTTAGTCCAGACACAGTTCCCTCAACTCAAATATAGTCTTCATTTCCAGGTAACTCCTTGACAAACTTCACATTAAGGTATGATTCAAAAGTTGGTTTATATTATGTATTTTGATATAAATAAAAGACTTCTTTAACTTGTTCAAATTAAGACAATTAAGTTTGATTTAAAATTACACAGCCAGATACTTACGAAGATACTTATTCTTTAAAAAAAATGCCTTAGACAAAGATTAAGACTTCACAGTTTTAGACTTCTTGAGTACAGAAAGCGTATTTCTTAAATCAGAAAATGTTCCTCCCTGGCAAATCTCAAATTTCCATTAGAAAAAGAATAGATACTTTATCACATAGAATGCATTGAGAGTCTAAAAAGGAGAACAGATTTAGAAAGCAAGATTATAAAATAAATCAGATTTCATTTTATGTTTATTTTAGTTTCATAGAGCAATAAATAATGGGATGGCAGTCTCTCCCCATACAGAAAAAAAACTCTTCAGAAACATAGCTGCAACAGACAGGGATCCACCATATTCCAGCCAGGACTTTCCAGTGAGGAAAGTGAGGAGTAAAACACCAACTGTAACCACAAGGTCAATGTAGCTGGACAGAGCATCAACTTCAATCAAGCCTCTTATTTTAAATTTGGCTACTCTTTTCCAAATTACTTTTTATTAAAAATAAATAAATAAATAAATTTTAAAACTTGCACAGATCAAGCAAAAGGGATTATCTTCTCCACTATAATAATTTTCATTGACATACTCCATATATTTATAGTGCTAGTATATAGACTGACTTAACGTACAAAACTATTTAGCAAAAAATAAACGTGAAGAAACAAAATAGAACATAAAGTATTGAGAAGAAAGTAAATTAAAAATAACCATAACTTCTTAGTGCAATTTCACCTCTTTTAAAATTCCTTTGAAACTTTTGGAAAAATCCAGTTTTGCTTCATTTTCTCTTAATATATCTTCTTAAACATAAATTTGACTAGTATTGCATTACTTTTGAAAATTTCGATACATGAAACAGTATATGGGTGTAAACATCTCACTAAGGAATGCAAAATGTTACATTCTGTAGCTAAAAATTCTTTCTTAGAATATGTAATCAATATAACTTTTCACATATTATTCCTTTTATTCTGCTTTTAGCTATAATTATGTATCTTTAGATAATATTAATTATCAGGTTGAGTTATGTCAAGGTACTCTTTTCTTACTTGCTGATAACCTGATTTTATTTTTGCAGACAAATAAATTTTGAAGTAAACCATTTTGAGATACATGAAAGCAACTTGAAGATTAAGATATGAGTCTCCATGCTGTCAAATGGTAAGAAAGCCCTTAGATCTACAGTTGGATATTTTAAGGGCAAGTACTTGAATGAGGGCGTTCTGGGTTGGGCAAGTGTTACTGGAGCTGCACATAATCAACACAATTAAGTAGGTGGGAAAGAGATGAGGTTTGATGTCTTATAAGCTGCAGTTAAAATTGATTACACTTTTGTAAATACTTGACATAAAATACTACATTATATAAGTAGCATTCTACATCTTTCCACACACTCATCCAGTCTATGTCTTCAGTCTCTTGTTAAAACTAGAGCCTCCTTGGCTCTGACATGAGAAGTCCTGAGCAGAGCTTCTCAGGACACCCAACTCCCCCAGTTTCATAAAAACGAAGCCCACTTTTCCTACAAGAAGTAACTAGTACATTGCAAGCTCACAGCCTTAGGGCTAGATCCAGACAAGGTGACTAGTAAATGTGGACCTGACAACCAAAAAAACAAAATCATAGGTGTTAAGAATAACCAAGACCAAACAGGCACAGAAAGCCTGCTGGTACTGAGAGGAACTGTTTCTTAACCATTTCTTGGCATATTTAATTAGAAGATTTGCACTACTAAACCTAGCTGACATTGCGCCAATAGGTGAGCAAGGCAGTCAAGTAGGACCCTTCACCCTGATCTCAATTTTCCTAGTTGTACCAAACCCAGGTTATTCAAAGCTAAAAATTGAAGCAGTTAGCCTGTACAGAGAAAGAGCAGTAAAAACTACAAGATAAGGCAGGCTTTTATCTTCCTAAGGATCTTTATTTCAGCCAAAATCTCTGAAAGCTAGAACTTATGGGTAAAGTAATTTTAATTATTCTAATTCATAGTAACAAGCATGCTTCGTTTGCTTATTAATGCAAACACTGAGCTGTTTGCATTTATCTTCTGAGAAACACAACTGAAATTATTAAGTGTAATCTTATTTTTAAACAAATGTTGTCCAATTAATAAGGAACGAGTACCTCAAAAAATGGTAATACCTTTTGATGAAGCTTTGTTCTCTAAAAATGTTTTCCTCTGAAACTCGTATCTGTGTTGATCTATAGCATGATTTTTAAACTTAAAAAAAAAAATTTTGTATCGAATTAAAGTAAACATAATATTTGGATAAGGTTGAAAGGTGGTTAAAGGGGTAAGATTTTAAATGCAAACATAATTAATTGCTAAGGTGCTTTTGGGAAAAATCATACACTTGACCCAAGCTGAAGGCTGAAATATTAATCTGTTTCTATGACAGAGATCAAGCTTCATAGTCGCTTTTTATCCTCCTCATAATAGAAGCAACAGTTGTAAACCATAATGTTATAGTTCAAACAATGCCCCCCCTAAGACTTCAAATTTATTATAGCATTCATCTCCAAGACAAAAGACCTGGTACAGGAAAAAAGCTCTTTTTAGCAAAAAGCATGGTTGTTATTTATGGCTCAGATGCGAAGAATGAGTTTGGGGAATTTATCAGAGATGAAGGTATGAAATGTTTTAGCTTGTTCTTCTCTCTCTAATCCATAAACCATTTTCTCAGCCACCCAAGTGAATTCTAATGGAACAGGAGTGATGAAATAATATTTTCCTAGCCCTTTAACACTTTGCCTACTGTGTGCACTGTGTGACTTGTTCAGGGAAAACACAGGAGCTTATAGTTACAAATCTTTTAAATCAGAAAGTAAAATGATCTTGTTAATAAATTATGTAAAATGGCCTTGTGGGAAGATTCAACATACCACTGAGCGCTCATGCCCACTATCAAACCACGTTCACTCACAACCGTTTTTACAAAGGACTTCTTTTTTATTAATCTTTTGTTTGATAGTAATGTGCATTTCCTGCGGATGCCTCAGAGTTATCCAGTCAGTCTGTAACTATTTAATTTGCTCTAGGTAAAGGAAGGAGAACAGAGGTTACTGAGGAGCCCCTGAGTTTGCTGAATAATAAAAAAACAATGCAGTATGAGACCGTGCAGCTTTTATATTCTCTGAGATGTAACCAATGCCTTGCCTGGTTAGATTTTTATGGCAAGCAGTACTGCTGCAACAGAGATGTTGAAGGCTGCTGCCCTCACCTCCCAGTTGCCATGCTGCCTGTTACGCAGAATTCTTTACAGGTAAAACTTTTTCCTCCCTCCCTCTCAGTTTTGCTGAGTGACTCTAATGGCTTTATAAGCCCCCCATCATCACCAGTGCCACCCTGGATGCTCCTTCCAGACAGAAACGATTAATGCAAGAGCATCTGTTTGTCCAAACAGATGTGTACTGGACATCACTAAAGCTTCGCTATGGTAACAAACTTGGTTTGGTCTTCTGCTCTTGAGTATTTAAGTGAGTCTAAATTCTGGAGTTGTAGTCTCAGGTGGTTCAGATGTTTCAGCTGCAGACCTTGAACATAAGGTCTCAAGAAAAAGACTTAAGTTTCCCTACAGAACGTATTAGGTGCGGGAATCCCTTAGTACTTGGCACAAGAATTAAGCTATTTTTGTATCCATATACATAGGCAAAGAATTTGGGGGCTGCTGATACAAGAGTATGTACCATTTCACGCGGAACAACAGACAGGAATAGACCAAATTCAGCAAGACTTCTGATGGATGACTTTGCCATTACTTGACTGTTATGCTGATAAAATTTCAGCAGATCTAGCCTACTGTTCCTTTAAATCTCTTTCCATATTACCCTTCTTCTACAGCATCTACAGCAAACGACGTATTGCCCTTCTGTGACACACTGACTCCTCCATTTAATAATATAGGCTTAATTATATTGCCAGGTCCTGTCTTGCTGAAGTCAACTGGAGAGTTGCCAATGGCTTTCCTAAATTAGAAACATATATACATACACAATGAAAGAAGATATGGGAAATACATACTTTACAGATAAACTGTTTCTTTTCTAGCTCATTTTACATCATATTTCAAAAGAAATGTACACTGACTTCAAAACAATGAAATGAAGCTATTCAAAAGAGCAAGAAGCTGCAGAGTGACAAGAAAGGAAAAAAAATCCCACTTAACAAATAAAGTGAGCAGGAAAGAGGTAATATGTCATCAGTCCCCCAAGTGTTTTTTTATTTGCTAGTGTGGTATATTCATATATCTTCCATTTGCACACATTTCTTGCCTTAGCTGAAAAATAATCAAGCTCTATGACTGTCTTTAGCTTTGCCATGATTCCCATTTATGAAAATATTTTCCCCTTTCTTCCTGTGTGAAGGAATTGACTATAA
Source organism: Coracopsis vasa (assembly GCA_026283785.1). Classification (NCBI taxonomy): domain Eukaryota; kingdom Metazoa; phylum Chordata; class Aves; order Psittaciformes; family Psittacidae; genus Coracopsis; species Coracopsis vasa. Next base: position 7,475 of record JANHGB010008893.1, read on the forward strand.
GAAAATTGCATAATTGCACATCTTCCTTTATACTTTTTTTTTTTTTGGTCTAAGTGCAATATTATCAACTCTGATTTAAGTTCACACTCAGAGTTGGGAGAACATGCAAGAGCAAGAAGTCTGCTATTCATTAGAGTATAAATTGCACACCCACTCTGCTAAAGATTTGTGTTTCTTCTCTTCCATTCCCCACCTAAGAAATGTCATCTAAGGAAAGCCATTGCTTTCACAATCATCAAAGGCCCATCCCTTTCCTCCAACTCATTCTTTCTATGGCCCTTCTCAGAATTGGGCTGGAGGCTGGGAAAGGGAGGGAGGAGAGAAAGGAGAGAGAAGGGGAAAGATATTTTCATCTGGATCAATTACTAATCTGATTTACAATGCAGCCCCACAAACAGCGGTAGTATGTAAAATTGAGCAAACGGCAAAGGAACGAGGGTGGCACAGGCTGACCACCACTCTTGGAAGTGTGTGGGAAACTGCTGCCCAGCCTCACCAGTTGGGCTAGATGCATCCAGTCTTCCCCATAACACTGGGATCTATTAAGAGTGAATCTGTGACAGAGGACACAAGACTCAGCTACGTCTCTGTTGTAAGAGCCAGCTGGTCGCTCTCTTTACAACCTATTCACATCAGTAACTCACAAGGCAAAATGCTTTCCTGATTTTCTGCAGGCTGCTTTCCTTTTCTAAAGAAGGCAACATGACAGCATAACCCCATCTTCAGCAAAGGGGAAAAAAACTTTAGTAACACATTTTTCTCTTAATAAATCACTTTTAATGACTTCCAATAAATCATCTTGTAATCACATTCCTTTACCACTTAAGCCAGTCAAAGTATACCTCTTGCAGTTAAAATATTAATGTATTCACATTTCACGTAAAATTATAATAACTCAGAGAAACTAACTGAAGAGCAATCTTCATTTATCTGAGAAAGCAATGATTGTAAGTTTTAAAAGTTTTTCTAGGAGTTCGTAGTCTGAAATTGCCATCTATAGTTTAGATACTATTTCTGATCAGAATTTCACTACTTCATGTGCGCATACACGTGCTCCCTGACACATCCGTTTTCACATACATACACAAACGCAATATACATAAACTGTACTGTCCCAAACATTTGTAAAGCAGCAGATTATGCAAAAAGACCTGGTGGAATGAGGCATTTAACAGTGTAACATCCCGTCACATATTCCGCATTCCCGATGTCCTGCAGGAATTGTAACGGTTTTGATGTTTTCTTTTTCTCTAGTTTCATCGTGGTAATTCCTGAACTACAATTTACATCTGCATCACACTACTTTGCCCTGACACAGAAATGAAAGTTAATTAGTTTCTATGACAACCTGATGCATGAAAGGACCACAGGTTCTTTCATATTCGTAAATACATTCCAACTTAGTATTCAGGGCGCAGTGTATATCAGCATTAAGTACAAATAGCATGAGTTTGGTTTTAGTAAGGCTGAAAAAAGGACTGAAGTCAGATGATGTGATTCATCTGAGCATACATTTGTCAATGAACAGATGAGTCCCAATTTATTCCCCTCGCCTTTAAAGAAGTCTCCAAACTTCCATTAGAAAAACATATTCAGATGTGAATTGACATTCCCCTTAAAAGGTTTGTCAGAAACGCAGTACCTAAACTGGATGAAGTTGTTTTTTCACCTTAATTTTGCACCACAGCATTTAGTGTTTTCATTACTGTAAAAATATATGCCTTTAAGAGCACTTCAAGGCATGCAATATTATTCACATTCAAAATAAATGTGAATAATAAGCTTAACCTAGCAGTCTTTGACCTAATGCTATGCTTTGACTCTCACAATCATCTGTGCTCATTTTTTTCGTAACAGGTCCCCAGAATAAAACCCCAAAAGAGTATGTATTCCAAAAATCTTCTTTCCCATTTGAAACACCATCGTGAAGTTTAATTGTGAAAGTGTCCTGCTTCTACTCACATGTTCAACACCAACAGTCAATTGCTCCTTATCATACTGAACACTCAAGACCTTTGAGCAGCAGAACCTCCCCATGATCATAGCCAGGCCTCCTGCTCCCCAAGAAAAGCTGTGGGAGGAGGACTCAGCACCACTTCTCACATCAAGATTGCCCTGCAACATCTCACTAAGTCAGTCCACCCAGCCTCTTCTCTGGGAGGAAGAGGATCCCAGGCTGAGAAGAATCAGAAGAAAAGCCAAGCCAAGCCAAGTCTGCCAAGGTACTCTTGCAGGCAAGACCCACAGACATGGTTTCCCAAGCAGCAGTTCCCCATGGCAGTTGTGGTAACTCTTGAAGCATATTGTACATTCACGGGTTTTATTCTAGCAAGGAGACAAGATTATCAAGATGTATAAATATTACAACTATTCTTTCCCCAAGAAAACCAGGACTGCATCCCTTCCCCAGCACAAACATAGGTCACATAAGTGATTTTCCTCTGCTGGGCAAAGGAAAATCATACCCTGAAGGTATTTAGGACAAGAGAGAATAAAAAGTCTTTACACATCAGTGTCAGATGATCTGCCACGTATTGCCCATATTGTCACAAAGCAGTTGTGAGTTTTTTTGTTGTAGTCATTACAAACATTTTCTAAATTATATGGACAGTATATAATTGAAGTCACACACATAAGTACCATGACCAAATCAGGTTATTTATTCTAAAACCAGAGAGGCAAAGGAAGAAAAAGGAAGAAGTATACAATAAGTGTCTCATTACTATTATTCTCTGATTTCTTTCAAAATGAGAAAATTAGTGTCACAAGAGCAAGCTGGAGCTGCGATACTAATGCAGATACTCCTTCCTCTCTGCCCCCTGAGACAGAAGAATTCTACTGAATAATTTCCCAGCAAGATGCTGATGCAAATAATGAGGAGTTATTCCACCTAACTACTAACTCAAGTACTGACCCTGCAAGCTGCCTGTTTGGGTGGACCCCTGAATTTCTAAAGACTTACAAGACTCCTTCTTGCACAACTGAAATCTAATTCTCAGTGTTCTCTCAAGACATTTCTTCCACTCCAGCTCCAAAGCTTGTAAAACATGGGGCTCCTGGATTCTAATCAGAAACCTAGAAACCTATAAACAATGTGTAACTTACAGATGCCCTTCAGTGCATCAGAACGCTTTTTAGTACAGCTCTAAAATTCTAAATCACTCCATATTATTTAGCTCCAAACTTCCTCACATTTTAAATGTCATGGTGTCAGACTAAGTAATAAAAAGTTTAAAACCTAATTAGTGAACTTGACTAGTAACACCTGAACACTGTATTTAAGACTGAAAATACTTATGAGATATTTCGACTTTCAAATTAAGAAATATTTTTTTTCCAAGAAACCAGAATTTAGAACTAAGACTTTAGTCACAATGAAAATGTGACTAAGCAATCTCCAGTATGTACAAATGCAGCTGTAAGATAGTCATAAAAAATAGTATTTCAGATGATCACACGTTTTTTCAGCTTCATCTGCTCTTGTAGAGATTTTTCTTAACTATAAATTGAGCTCTGGAATTTCATTTGCTTTTCCACACTAAATTTCCTCCAAGATTTTATATTCATTAAAATAAATGCCACAAGTTGTATTTTTTAGATTGTGGAACTTTACCCTCATAAAATAGCGTATTAGAGCTAAATCCTCACGTACAGGTAAAGTATAAAGACAAGTATGAGTTTCACTAGCAGATCAAGTACTTTTCCTAACATGAGGAAATGAGTGGCTCCTTTCACCTTAAAAAGTTAATACGAAAATGCTTCACGTCTCAAAAACAACAAAACCCACTTAAATACTAGCAAGTCATGCCTGACATTTGTATAAAAACAAAAATAATCTGCTGTCAGCAAAACCTCCGAATGCCTCTGTCACTCCTCTCAAACATGAACCTTTCCTTGACTACAAGGGTTCTGCTGTTATACCACACTCATTAGAATGGAATTTGTGTTAACTTCCATGTACCACGACTTACTAATAGGATTGCTAACAATTATTATACTGAAATGAAATCAGCACAAACTATTAGATCTGTTTAAACAAGTTAAAAATAAACCTTGATTAAATGTTCTTTTTAAAGAAACTGCTCATTAGGGCTGCAGGGCCTTCCGATAAATTGGTGTTTCATTAACATCAAAGCATGAATCAAGTTTAAACTCACTTACCAAACAAGTTATACTTAAAAAACAGCTTTAAAAAATAACCTGGATTACAACCATCACGTAAGATAGTAACTAAATGGACTCCTTATTTACAGAGGTTTGGAGATTTCAAAAGGTAAAATGCTTTCCATGAGGCAGGAGGGAAAGGATATAGAGCAGAATTGTTGGTATCCAAGAGCACTGGATTTACTCCCCAAGCTGGGGTGCACGTTGTAGTTTGCTAGTATGGAGCCTGAAAAGCACTGTGGGTACTGAACTTGCAAAAGAGGATAAAAGCACGTTGTTTGTTTCCAGTGTTCTTACCTATATATATATACACATATATATATATCAAAAAGCAAATGGAGTTGCAACTTGAATAAGGCTTAGGCAAGCCATTCATATTTGCTTGAATATTTGTTTTCTGTCTCTAAACCTATTGTCTGTCCTGTAAGCTGAGGATGCACATGTTATATGAAATAAATGTAATGAATAGATGGAGGTTTAAAGCGACAAAAGCTTGCACAGCTGCCTGAAAGGAAAATGTTATTTTCCCAAGAACGCTGCAATGCTGCGGTTTATCCTAACAACTCAGTCTTGGCAATTTTATCACATTTATTAAAAAAGAAGTCTAATTAACAATTCTCCCTCTCTAATATGAAGAAAGACTTTGCTTGCTTTTTAAAAAAAGCAATGCTGAACTGTGCAGATTCTCAATATAGAGATGATTTTATAACACTGTCCTGCAGTCGTAAGAATTATTAAAAGAAATGGATCAACAGTAACTCAGTATAAACAAATGTACCCATTACACTATAGCAAATAGTACATATATTTTGAAAAGCATTTTTAAAATGGCCTTTTGATATCACTATCGTAGAAGATCAGACAGTAATTTTAACCATAACTTAGTCTGCCCCTTTCTGCTGTTATCGTCTAAAACATGCTAGTTACCTTTCTGCATCAGTATTGCAAAAATGTTCTGGTTTAAAAAGGAACAAACCTCCCAGTTTAAGTAATTAATATTCCTTAATTAAATTCACCAACCCATAGACAATGAATTCTTTATAAAACTGTGAGCTTGCCTAAAGCAACAAAGTCACACTTTTGTTAAAGCATTTTTAGTGTGTATTTTGCACAATTTTTTAAAGTTTAACCTCTGTGGATCAATGTGCTTCCTTAAAAGACTTTAATAAATTAAAGTGCAGAGAGCTTTTTTTCACCAGGCAGAAAAAGCTGATGAGACAGGTTTAGTTTAATCTCAGGCAATAGAAGTCATTAACCATTCTCTCAGGGATTAAAATATAGCTTGCCCTTTTCTTCTCTCACTTATCATTAGCATCACTTTAATCTCCCAGCGTTTCACACTGCTATTTTAATCATTACTTACTGCCTTTTGACAAGTGCAGAACATGCTTTTTCTCATTGAGGCAATATCCTGGTTTTAGCTGACAAATGTAGGACATAATGTAAAAATATCAAAGTGACATCTCTTAAACACACCTTCATCATAAAAATCTCTAAAGTTACAATATTCCTTTGTCTAATGTTTCTATTGAAATTATCATTTGAAAGGTTTTGCTCTTCCACAGAGGCAAAAGTTTGTTCTAAATAACACAACAACTAATTTCAGTCGACTGATACAGAGAGTACAAACATTTCAGGTATTTTAAAAATATACACCTTAATATTTTTGTATACCCAAGACATATGATCATAAACTTCCAGGTATTTTTTGTAAAGAGAAATCTTCCAACCAGCTAGAACTCAAATATATCATGTGAAATGCTCACCTGCATTATTTGATATTTTATTGTTCACTAGCCTTGAGAAAAATAAACTAAGTATCTTTCTCTGTCACTTAGGTATTTGTCACTTACTTGCTTTCAAGATGAATTTCAGGGGGGAGGTGTGAAGTTAATGTCATATATAATACAGTTTTGAGCACAAGTGTAATAAAAAGCATTCAAATTTTGTATTGAACATTTTACTTGAATCTCCTCAGACCCATTTTAAATGCTATAATCCTTTCTGGTTTAGAAAACTCTACGAAGTTTATTCACAGATCTACAAGTTTTATTCCTATTTAACATTAAATATATTACTTAGGGTACAAAGCATGGTCAAATGATCCATATTACAAACAGAATCCCACAGGGTTCATACAGTTATTAAGTTTCCTGCCATCCTTAGCTTTAAGTAAATGGATAATCAAGATTTAAAACACTTTCTTTGAAATTCTGTTTTGATTCAAAAAGAAAACTAACAAAAATAAATTGGTAATGACAGAACTTAAGAAATTATTTTAGTTAGTACTAACACAGTTCCTAATGTTTGGCCCCAAGCTCTTTAATCTAGTCCATCTGTAATGATCTCATAGTACTTTCAACCATTATTTAACTGTTAGAAGAAAAAAAAGCTATGTTGCACTATATGTTTCAACAATAAAATCCCTTCTTAAGCTTCACAAAGCAGAACAATTCATTATTTGATCTCTTTCCAGGTTCAAAGTCTGTCTTACTGCAATACTTCAAAGAAATATGTAATCAAAGACAAACAGCTGTGAAAACAATCTTTTATTACTTTATTATCATCTAGTATATATCTTTAGGGTAAACCAATGAAAATGCTACACAAATAAAACAAATATGTCTTTTAAATTTCTCCTTAGCTATAAACAGACATATAGTTATAATCATTTCAAGGTAGGGCCCCATCCTAGAAGGTGCAACTACAACTCCCACCCTGGTATTTCACAAGATCATGCCTTTCACTAATTAGACCTCGATTCTGCAAAAACCCAAGCATGCAAGTAATTTCATATTTATGAACTGATTTATATCTTTCAGTTGCAATGTTAACAGGAGCAGTTTTAAGTCTGTGAATTGTATTTCTAGCTGTGCAGTCATACTTTTAATTTCCCATACCATATATTACATTACTCAGAACAACATTCAGGTTGTCAAATCAAGCATTTTGAAATTGAGAAATATCAGAAGATGGCTTCTAATGTAATCTGAATTATGCCTCCTTGTACATGTCACATTTCATACTGACTTTTTTTATTATGTGATCACATGCTTTTTTTTCTAAGTTGCTATGTTTTAGCCCATGCTCTGGAAAAGCTGTACTAGGAAAAAGGGCAGTTATTCAATAAGTTTGTATGCATCATCCAGCTAGTAGACTTCATCTTGCCCTCAGTTTATCAGACAAGAAATAATGAAATAATTGGCTTCTCATGCTCTTTTGTAAGATGTTCATTATAAACCTCACAGATTTCAACTGAAACAAGAACATTCTTTTCCTAATATATACCTAAACATAATTTTTCCCATATAGAGTAAAATAACTATCTGTAATCCAACACCAGAGTGAACCAGAGAGAAAGATGGCACTAGGACTCAAGAACATTCACCTTCCACACAGGCACATTCCTCTGCTTTGCTAACGCACATGCTGATCAGCCACCACTTCCATTGGCTGCAAGGAGAATAACAACTGCCGCAAGTAAGAGCCCACATATCTCAAGCTGAGCACCCTGAAAATGAATTATATGCAGTTAGTGGCCATCTGCCAAATGCTTTAATTGAGTTGCTCACCATCACACAGACAGCCTGTGACAGAAACAGGGACAAAACTGGGTTTGCCACAGCATCTTTCTCTTGAATCAATCACAAAAGCATCCTCTCTCTTTTTGCAGCCCCTGACTTGTTCCAGTTCCTGCAGAAAATGAGCCAAAGTTCCCATAAACAACCATGTGCAAGAAAATAGACAGGGATGCTAAATAAAAAATAGCATATGATACATAAATTTAAAACTGCATCCTGATAATAAAAATGAATGCTCCATGAGCAATCGAAGTTGGGTGTTCAGGACCTTTCAGGACTTGGCTTTGTAATCTGTATCATATATACATATACTCCAATCTTGTCTCACAGTACATTAATTGATTATTTAGCCTTCACCACTGCATAAAACTTGAAGTTACTGAAAATCATCTTCAGATAAGCAGCAGAAGGTTTTAAGAGCTGAAATTAGTTATTTGGGCCACAAGCCTAGGTCTAGCTTATCCAGGCTATGGAAAGTCCTGTTCATCCTGTCCTCCTCTATTTCCTTCCTCTGGAGATTCCCCTCCAAGTTGGCAGAACTGGACCCCTGAGTCCACATACTTTGATTTTCTACAAGGATCCTTTTCTACTTTTTCATTTCTCTGACCATTTACCAGCCCTACACTAGGATGGTCAAAATCAATTATCTTGGCTGGCTGACAGAATTTTACTAAGGAACACAAGTGAGAAGATGAAAGAGAGTGTTTCGAAATCATTTGTCTTGGATATCCCATACCAATCAAAAAAAAAAAAAAATACACCCAAAAAAACCACATTTGCACAAAATTTTGAGTTCCTGCCACAATGCTCAAAATGCAGAAGGTTCTTAACAATTTCAAGCAAGATTTTCTCAAGAAGAGAGAACTAAGCAGTCCGTAACACATAAAATACAGTGATAAAACCCACAATGATCTGACTTCAAACTAAATCACTTTGTTTTCAAACAAGTTTATGTTTAGGATCAGCACAGTAAACATCACTGAGTTCTCCACAAAAAACTTAGCTATGTTGGCAGGAAAAAAGGTTAAATGCTGCTAAGCTTCAGGCATCACCATACTATGAAACATTTTTGAAAACACTTTCCTGAAAAATTGATATTCAACATCCAACACTTTAAAAATGAAAGTTATGTTCTGAGCTGCTGAGCCAACTGTATTATGATAAGACTTGATATGGGTATCTCTCAGTATCCTGACTTCCTCTCACACTGAAGCAAATACCATCAGAGGTACCTATGAGTCTAAAGCAATGTTATGGTACAAAATATATCTTTCACCAGTTACAGCTAATATCCTCTCAATCACATAATGTGATGTCTCTACAATAAATGAACAGTTGTAGTAGCAATTTTTCTTTGGCTTCCTAAGGTTATCTGACAGCCTACTCTAGAATGAGCTGGTAAGGTGGACTGAAAATGGAATTCAATTTAGCAAACTCCAAATTTCTCACTGCATGATAGATTTAACTAGAAGCTGTAAGATTATATGAGCATAAGAATTATTACAGATACATTTAAAATATCAGGACATAAACACATGGTTATCCAAGGAGCCTGCACCAACCAGGGTCAAATAATTACAAAAGCAAGCATCTCTTTTGCAACAATGATCTCCAAGCCCACAAAGTACATCCTATCAATTTCTCTTGTGTCAAAATCAACTACAGACTAAGAATTTCACCTAATGCACGCCCCTCCACATTTTTAAGTGTTAGATGAAGTTCATTTTATAATACTTTTTATAGTGCAACTTACAGGTCAGAAAAACAGAAGGAAAAAATACGTCTTTCACTCTTACAGTCTGAACTTTAAGTCAACTTACATATTCTTTATGTATTCATGTATGTGTAGGCCATTTTCTGGAGACCAACTGCAAACTTTCAGAAATCTAACATATTTAAAAATAATTCTGCTGCATCGGTTCGTATTAAATAGGTCACACAAGCATTTCATGAATGGCCTAGGAAGGAAAAGGAATCATGTTTGGGCAAGGGATGGACTGAAATCATTACTCTTAGGTCCTTTATGATTCACCGCTTAAAATACGATACTGTAATTCAGCTAGAAAGGCCTTTCACATACTTATGACAAGCATTCTCCCCTCAGTGACTTGTAATCTACCTGTACAAAAGCTGACTAGATGTTGTATCTACTCATAATCCTTTAGAAAAAATATCCTGCTGGATACAGACAATCAACTCCAATTGCATATCGCTATGTGAATATGCCATCTTTCCTTAGGTAGATGCAAGGTGCCAAACCAAGCAGAAAAAGAAACGGGTTGCAAGAATTTCTTTTACAAAAAATGGAAGATGTTTTATACAGGTCAACCAAATAATCAAATCGTTGAGAGATCTGCCACTGAATTCAATTAGAACAGAACAGTGCCTTTGGTTACATGAGTTTCTGTATACATAAATTTTATAAGCTGCTAGACTGACTCAGCAGAAACAAACAGATGATATCAGCAAAGGTAGTCTTCAAAGGTTAATGCTTAAAACAAGAATCAAAATAAGGTAGCACAAGAAAAAAAAAGAGCAACAGATATTTGCCCTCAGTCTCAGTTCTGCCCACCTTTAAGAGGAGCAGTGTCAAGTCATGTCTTTTTTCTCTTCTTACCAAATTACAGCCCTTCCAACAAGTAATTATGTAAAGGGAGAGTGAAACTGAGATTGGGTTAGTCACTTGCTTACAAGTAAACAGGCAATAGTTACTGACTTAAGACATTACTAGTACTTTAATTATTAATATAAGCACACTCTTACCAGATATCCATATTCACCCAACCGTTCAGGGATTATTTTGCAAAACTGGAATGGAAAAAAATTCATCTTGCACCATTCCTTTAGTGTCACGTGGCTTATAAAGCCATAGACGAGAAGAATTTCCAGATCTACATTGCTTACAATACATGCTCAGTGTCCCACCAAAAGTTAATTTTCAAGCTACCCAGAAGTGCTGAGCTGCTCATGAAAGCTACCCCGTCTTCAATTTCATGTGTTTCCTAAAATACTATCTCGTTCTATCTGAATGCTTCAGATAGGGGTATAGTTACTTTTACCCACAGTAAGGAACCTGAAGACTCATCTACATTTAACAAAAGAATAAAGAAACACAGAAGCTGTAAAATGTCTCAGCACACTATGAGAATTCTCACTGGTATATAGACAGCCTCCCATGCAGCATTCTCCAAGCCAGCACTGCAAACCTTTGGATGACCACCCCTTTTGATCCCCATACTGCTTTTCCAGTTAACAATTCCTTATCTATAATATTATAATAAATAAAAACTTGAAGCACATCTAAACTGAATAGCATAAGAACAGCTGAATGAAAGTGCAAGCGAAGTTAGTATGTCCTTCTAGGATAGGTTTGCTGAGAGCACCTTTTCATATGTTTAAAAAAAAAAATTACAGGTATAGTTCAGATTTTTTACTACTTGTTCAGGGAATGGGCTCTGAACAAAGAAAAAGATGGAAATCACCAGCAGAGTGGAAGTGGAAGAGACTTCTAGACTCTGACCAGGTGCAATTTCCACCTGATGAATAAAGAAGCATCTAAGCTACCATGTTTATTAATGGAACAGAAAAACTGTAATTATACCATTCAGATTATTTTTATCTTAAAAAAAAATCCAAATTAAAAAAAAAAAAAAGAGTTAATACAAATGCATGTGATTCACATGAGAAGCATGATTCCTTTTATGTGATACTCTTCTTCATACCTACATAAGGTACATTTCTGGGACCTTATAAACCTTAACAATGCCTACAAAGGACACTGATATGAACAAGAAACTGATTTTCATTTTATTTTTCTATTTCAAAATGAGTTAACTAGTAAAGAGAAAGAGCATCAAGCTGTTTGTTGTCTTCCAAAAGAACAGATGTAAAGGGACCTCCTTTTATTTAAGTATCATTAAGAAATATTTCATACAACAGAACAGCATCTTCAGTCATATTGAACTCAAGACTTAAAAATACTTTGGGAAGACTAAAGGATCTACCTAATAAGCTATTTGAATGAATAGCTCAGAACTGATTTAAAGCCTCCGTGAAAATGTTCAGAATCTTCAAAATCTAACAGAGATTTACACATTCACAGAGATTCAGGATAAATGCCTGGTATACTGGAAACAGCTACAAGCATGATCTGATGGGGGCAGAGGAAGGTTGAAGAACTAGATGAACTACATATTCTTTGAGACCAGAAAACTGAGAGGAGAAAGACCTAAGTATGTAAGTCTTCTACTATGTGTATATTTAGCAAATACTAAAAAAAGATTTTTTTTTCCTAATGTAATGGAAGGTTATTCAACTGGTCTTTCTGTGCGTTCTAAAAACATAGCAGACCATACAGAATACACTATTTCAGACCTATGGCAATATATTTTCAGTAAACAGAGCAGACAACTGTCTTAAGCATCTTCTGAATGCTACACGAAAAAATGCGAGTCATCAAGATGTTTATCAAGTGTTCATATTTGCAGTGAGACCTTTTTAACAACAGATATCTATGTGAAGAAAAACATATTTACCCACCCTCTGAGTAGGACAGTGAAGTGAAGGGCAATTATTCTGCTCTTTCCAGAACTATTTCTGAAGCTGGATTCTACTGGGATTCTTCTAGGCATCTCTGTAGAGAGATACCTTTAAAATGCTCCTCCGTGTCAAAACAGGCTCCTGCCAAATCACAGGAGAAATTTACTTTCTCCCAGAAAAACTTAGGTAAACAGATAGATCTCACGAGGTACCAAACAAATTCTGTGAGACTAATGACAGAAGTGAACTCCAGAGCTTGGCCCTTCTTCCCCCTCCCCAACTTGGAATCACTTCAACAGCCTCAGGCTCACATCCACGAGCTGTTTAGCAAAAGCATCCTGGGTGATCTCGATTGTCAAGATGTACAGTATGTGAGATAATTCTTTAAGATAAATCGTGTTTAAGAATTAGAACATCTTGGAAAAACAGACAAACAAAAGCCCATCCGTGAAAAGTATGAAGCAAAGTGTGTCATCTGTACAACATCTGAAACGCCATCAGCTGGCAGGGACATTTTGGGCTACCCAAAGCCCAAATTTGCTATCCAAAATGCTGGCACTTTTTGCTCAAAGGTCTTGATTTGTTGTTATGTGCAGAATAACCAGGATTAAAAAATATAACTACTTATTTTCATCATTCCAGAATTTAAGTTCTGCAGACTCTAATCCTAAAGGAAGGAGGACATGGACATGCGAGGCAAAAGCTACTTCCGTATAAAAAGGTTTTGCAGCTGAACACTAATGGAAAAAAATAATCTTCTATCTATGACATCATTGTTTCACCATTAGCAACCACAGATCAATGACGAACATGCCAAAATTTCAGGGGAGGGGAAGAAGGAGGGCGGGAAGGGGAAGAAAGGAAGCTTTTATCCTCTGCTGCAAGAAGGATTTTTTTGCCTTCCAAAATACAGAATTTTTAAGTGGGACATGAATTCACAGATCAAAGTGCAAAAAATCACCAAGCTGTCATAGACACATGCAGGCATAAGACTACTAAAAATATACAGGCTTGCTTGAATATTAGCATGCTTCCATTCAGCAGCATGTTCACACAAGTTAAAATGACACAGCCCTTAATTCTTCACATTATTTCCAGCTATTCTAGAGAGCCCTGTCCAGTGCACAGTGCAGCACAGCACAGAGTGTGTTAGGAAATATTTAGTGCAAATGATTCCTAACTGCAGTCTAAAATCTGTTGCAAAGCTTCTTGTTACATTATCAAAATTCTGTCACAACCATGTTGGAGTATCAAATATTTATTTGCAACATTGAAATCTCAAGGATTTTTGCAGTGTAAATGAAAAAGAATTTAAAAACGAATTGGGGACTTTTGCTTTAACTCCAGTTAAAGGTTATAAAATATGCATCAGAATGGGCTGGCACAGATGAAGAGAACACAAAGCATTTATAATTTTCTGTTTACCACTTTTCCCAAGAAGTCTAATTTATTTGCCCTAGGGAATTATACTTTTCATAATATTTAACATTCTAAATATGATGTGATTTCTATAAAGTAGGTCATATAAAACTTGTAGAGGAGTCTCAGAGGGTGGGGAGGAAGGTTAAGCAAGTCTATTGTTTGTTCTACTTACCACACATGGTAAACTGACAATACTTAAACACTTCTTTTTATTATTTTTTTACTACTTTTTTTTTTAACCTGAGTCTTTTCTTCTTGGACCAAGGAATTTTCTCTGTCACAGAGTAATAGAGCTTGAAAACTCCAGCATCAGCAGGGAAGGCAGGCACTCCTTAGCCAGCCACTGTGTGAGAGAGAAAATGCAATTAAGGCTCCCACCAGGGACAGAGAACTAAACAAAACCTGCGTCTTCACACAAGAGCCTTTTTCTTCAATGTGAAGTACAAGGCCTCAAATCTTGTTGGTGAGATGCTAGCATTTAGGACAACACACTTTCAGATTTTCTCACAGCGGATCAAAGTAAATAATGCAAGGGCAGCAAACAAAAGGGAAAACTCCAGCGCACTTACATTAAAAAGAGATTACAGGGGGCTTACAAGTGATTGAAGGAATAGATGACATTTTCAGAAACATAAAACTAAGATCTTTACATACAGCTAGCACAGCGATGTGAGTCTAGCTCACTGATGTTTTAGCAGGAGAGACATGCAAGCAAGTTATGTGTTCAAATAAAAAACACAAAAAAAATACGGTAATTGCTATCTCACGTACTTAAGGTGAATGCAACTATTCCTGATGTTACTGAGGTCAGGGGAAGTTTAACTACTGATCTCAAGAAAAAGCAGCATTCAGGCCTGCTTTCAGCCCACACCTTTAATTTTTCTTCATCCCTGTCCTCATTTAAATAAACACGTGTTAATGGCTTGGATAATTAGGATAGTTTCAAGATGTGCATGAAACAAACATACAATTTGCAGTGCATCCACTCCCTGTGAAGGCCAGCACAATCCTCTGTTAATTCCATCTTCCATTTCCTCTGAGGACACCAATCACTCAGCAAAGTAGCCCTTCTTTACATCAAGTCATCAATGTTAACAGTTCTTCTGTATCTCAAAATTGGCACATATTACCCACTCTCAAACCTCTGAGGCTTTCCTAGTCTTGATACAGAACTCAAGAAAACGATGACAAGTGCGTAGCATTGCTTGACAGTTTTTAAACAGCTCTTTGTGACAAACTTCATCAGTGTCTTACTCATTTTGCTGGGACCCATAGGTATTAAACAATGATTGAATATGACCTGGAAAAAAAAAAAGCTTGCATGTTGGGAAAAGAAAGGAAGATAAAGCTTCAGTGAAAGTACTGAGGTGAATAAATGCACTTCATGTAATGCAAAAAAAGAGCTTTGGAAAAACAAAAGCTGTTGTTCTGGTGAGAAATCTTGAAAATGTTTGTTGGCCATAATACATAGCAATCCTTTGCTTAGTTTTGACCCCATTAGAAACTTGACGCTGTGGATAAACACACTCAGTAAGAGCTGTGTGCTGACGCAATATTCATTAAATCTTACTTTCAGAAATTTTCATTTTACTCCATTAATTTATCTGCCTGCACTCCCTTTCAACTCAATGGATAGGCACCCCCAGAGGATGATTTATCTCTACCCAGCCAGCCAGCTTCCACTAGATGCTGAGGGCAGAATCCATGAGAATCCTAAGCATTTGGTCCAAGTTAGCCATCTAAGCTCCCTCTTCGGTCAACAAATAGAGAGAAAAGGGAGGAGACAGAGAAAAGCACCCCCAAAGAGGAATTCATCACATCTGTCTTACAGCACCCTCTGAGACTCTCTCTCTCCATTAAAGACAGAGCCCATGACCTTACAGAATCCAGATGTCTAGCTGAGACTAGATGACTAATTTCTAGATGACCAAAGTTAGCGAGATGAATATCACTATCAGACTATTCTGGGTGATAATGAGCAGAAGAACTGTATTGTCAAGGGCTGTATTCGTATCTGCTGCCTGTTCATCAGAAACTGGAAGACAACATTATTTTGGACATTAAAATCAGATTCCATCTAGATGCTTTCTAATGTCATTGGAAAACAATCCATTGGACCAAATGATTCTTTCCTCTTTCCAGTCTCACCCTCAGAAATGCCCCATTTTTTTCAGCTGGAGTCCTGGTACAGCAGAATATGCCAATTGCAATCTTTTCTGTTTCCTACCAGCCTTCCTCATTTCTAATATTTGTAATAATTTGACTTTTTATCAAGAAAAGTGCACACTGGATTTAAACAGAATACCTGGTAATACCAAAGGAGAAGAAGAAAAAAGTGCCAGATGATACCGTGTTCTGCATCATGTTATCAAAGTAACAATAATAATGCTATCTTATAATGACGCTAAAGCAAATACTGCAGTAGTTACTTTGGGAAAAAATATTTAAGTAAATGGATGTTTTATCTGCAAGAAGACTTGCAAGATCTGTAGGACTCCATCTGGCTTCATGTAAAAGCCTTTTAAGAAAGACAGGACTTCAGGACTGACCTTTTAATATATAGCTTATTTGCTTTCTATTTACATGAGCGTACACATAACTGAAACAAACCAGTTATGATCTAAATCATGGCAAATCGGCTATCACATAAGAAAGAAAGCTGAATTTCATTAAAAAAAATAAAAATTAAAGTATGTCTTATATTCATACATGCAAATTGCATATCTTCTGCACTTCTTCCCAGAAAAACAGCAGCAACATATCCTGAATGAAAAAGTTGTCCAGTAACCATTACAGAGGAAAAATATGCTTGTTCTTATCATACAATAGTGTCCTCTCCATCTCGTCTGATGAACTGTTGCTGCTACTGAAAACTATTTCAAAAAACACTCAAATATTGATTTTAAACATTTCACTTCAGTTAGGTAAAAATCTTCTAAGTAAAGTTAATTTTCAAGGAATTATACTCGGGCTGGAAAATGCAAGTAAATCACACTAATTTCTGTTTAATGGCACTAATGAAACAAGATAAATATTGCATACGACTTATTATAACTTTGTTTTGAAAATCAAACAGTTCAGAAAATAATCAGTAGGCATTCAATCAAGGAATATTTTATCATGTGTAAATACAGTGAATTAAATTCAATTCCTAACACTTTATACTTTCATTGACTGTTATGTCCTATGTATATTTTTATTCTGTTCCAAGAAGTCTGAATCTAATTTAGGAAGAAAAACCAACCTACAAAAACTAGCAAATATAAAAAGCCTATTACTCAACCACAGAGGATACTGTCAGGCTTCATTATTTAGATGAGCATGAGCATTATAAGTTATTCTATTGTGTGTTCTGTTTAAAATTAGAAATACATAAATTAAAATTCTCATTGAGATTAATTTCAGGAACTAAACAGAATTTAAATGTAGACTTACAGTGATGTCTGGAACTGCCGCGTGTGGTGATACTTGATACATACATTTGTATCACAAAGCAACTGAGATTTAGGATATGTTGTAAATGAGAGGAATAAAAAATATTAATAATGATAAGATTTGAATTAATTTTTGGTACCTAGGAGAATGCACTGTAATACAGCAACATTTTTTGTTCATTATAAAACAGACATTAGAATATATTATTAAATGACACTTTAACCCATTATTTGAGTTCTGCTTGACATACACTCATGCATGTATATGTGAGTGATTGCTTATGCAATAAGCCTGGGAAAAATGTAAATTGTATTTCCTCATAGCAAATTGCAACTGAATTAGACTACTGGGCAGACATAAACAATGCAATCAAATTCCCTGGCTTTTTATTGAGCTTCTGTTTGACTTAGTATACATTTGAAAACAAAAAAATTGTGTTTCTCAGGGTCTGTGACATTGCAGGCCATGAGAGATTCAATGTCAGTGCCGGCATACAAATTTATTAGTCTATAAAATTTGACATTCTCTTATTTATTCACAGAAAGGACAAATAAGATATTTTTTCATACTTACCAGAAATATCTGGGAGTGTTTATATGCTGCTCCATCTGGAGGATGCAAATAGTCGAGGTTGCTTTACAATTCAGCAGGCAAAGGCCTGCTGAAGGATAACAAATGACTTCATGGTGAAACAGCTATTGAAATTCTTTCAGTACGTGATATTAAAAACAACTGAACAAACAGAGATAAGGGACAAATAGGAAAATAGGATTTGAAACAGACCTTTTTTTTTTTTTTAAACCAGTGTAAAAGAAAAACAAACGGAGCTCCTAGTTGAGGCTATACCTTTTAGTCATTTCTGAAGGCAGTTTTATTTCATACTTAAGACCTCTCTTAGAATGTTAGCTGCTGACCAAGTTTAGCATCCCAGATATAAAAATGGTAACAGAACACTCTCTCTGGAATCCTGAATATTCTACAGAAAATTCTTAAGACCTTTTTTCCAAAGGAGAAAAAAAATGCCTTGCTCCCTATGTGTACGAGACATTCACTAAAGGAAATCTAGTAAACATTTATAAGCAATGAAAATTTAACTTAACTTTAAAAGCCAAAGTTGTCTCAGTAGGAAGTTTGGTTGATACAACTAAACAGCTGACGAAGGATGAAGCATGATCATGTACTTCAAAGATGGAAAAGAAGGAAGTATACATTTTTAGAAATGATGCTATGATCTGACTAGTTGGAATTTCCATTTTTTGTGGCATCATATTGTTATGCCCATTATACTATACACTGGCAAAAAAAAAAACCCACAACAAAATCCCCCCAGAACATGCATTCATAAATTACTTGTATCAGAAAAGACTTCTAGATGTCCTCTGGTCCAATCCATACTGACAACACTGCAAGCTTATATTGGGCCGATTAGAACAAACAGTAACTGACACGGATATGCAGATGCATAACAGTAGAAAATTCACTGCAGCTTTTGGGTTATTGGTCTATCAAATGTAGATAGTCTATGAAATATAACTACACTGAGCCCAGTAAATTACCTGAACCTCCAAGAAATATCAGTAACTGAGTTGTGTACTGCGATACAGGAGAAAAAATCCTTCCAGAACCCTATCATTATAATTTTATACCCTGAAGCATGGGATCAGATTGCCTGTATTTTAACATGCATGACTATAAATGTTACTGTAGTAACACAATTACTCAGACCTTGCAAAAATTCTTCCGTAGTATTTGACTTAGTGACCTCCTGCATCAGGAAATGCTTGGCTTGAGGGAAAATGATGGACCAAATCACAGTTTCTTCCCCCTGTAAACAGTTGCCATCTCAGTGATGCTGCAAACACTCCCACACCCCCCAAGGAAATCCTTCACAGCCTGATCCTACTTTGCTATATTTTCTTTACATAATTCTATACTTCTGAAGTATTACAATCTCCCTTTTCTCCTTTACAACAAAAGGCAAAAACTGACAACCAAACCCGTCTCAAGACAAACATTCAGCAGTTTAAGTCTGCTTCACACAAACAAGTGCAATCACACTGGTTGCAGTTAGAATTTCTCCTTACCAAAGTTTTATTAAAAGTCTGTTCTACCTGGCACATGTTCAAAAAATCATCGCTGACTGTGTTAGTGGTTCTCAAGAATCTGTTTACACAATAGTGTGAGATAACTATATTTACCTCAACTTTGCACCAAAATAGGAGCATTTTCAAAAGTAGACACTCATCACAATAAGATGCAAGAATTCAAGCTGACAAAGGCACCGTGGTTCCCAATATAAAACTCAGATCGTTTTCTCACCTTCACACCAATGCAGTTGCATTCATACCGCACAACAGAACAGAAGCTTTGCAAAATTATCCTGAAGTAGCAAAACTGTCTGAACTAGACAAGCCCTGGTTATCGCTCTACTTCTTCTCCTCCAGACACAGAAACAAACTCTAACAGTACAAACAATACAAATGCATTCTACTCAGTTGCACAGCTCTTCTTGCTTTAATACATCTCAAGCAGGGTAACCGATGTACAGGGAAGTCTGGTGTTCTGACAGAACTGTAGTGAAGTATAAGACCCGATATTTTAGTGTTTCTTTTCCTTAAAACTTTCTTTCCTATAAAAAGGGAACATGGACAGACATCATGATTTATATTAAAAAAAAAAAATCCTATTAACAGCTTTCGTCTCAGTATAAACAAATGAAATATCTGAACTTAAGATCTTCAGCAAAATACAAAGAGCAAGTCCATTAGCTTACTCTCCTGGGTTCAAAATGAAATATAAAAGGAAAAAATTAGGTTTACATCAACTCTGTATTTTGTTAACTTGATAGGATGTAAAATACCGTTCAGATTTAAATCCAATTCTGTAAAGTAGCATTTGGCATTTCAATCAGAAATTCATCAGATGTTCCAGTTTAACAATCTTAAGGTTGCTACAATTCCCTCAAGAAAAGGTATTTCATGTTCCCCAGAGCACAAGTATTCTAGGAAGTGCCTTGCTTAGTAAGGGGACAGTCATGAAATGTTACAATTTCAACCTAATTAGAAAGAAATCTTATTAATTAGATAATCTAAAGGATCTAAAAGGGTATTAGATTTTTTTTAGATGGAGGGCAAAACATCAGCTCAATAAGGCACCATCTTTTCCTACAATCTTAAGTAACTGCTCTTTCAAACATCAGTTTATTTCTTAAATCACTGAGAATTTAACAAGTTAATCACAGTGAAATAAGTTAGCTGCTGAAATAACTCCCAACAGCAAAGCAATCCTCCAAATTATTTTATGTGTTTGTACATACGTATATAATACCTACAGACATATAATTTTATGCATCCATGTATACCTGCATGCCGAAGTTCATGAAAATTACATTTTGCAACTTCTCCAGGAAATGCCTGTGATTTTTAAAAGTACTCTCTCATTTCACAACTAAACAAAGATTTAACATACCACAGACTTTTTTTTCCAGCCAACTAACACACTTTTATCAAAACTACTTACCAAGCCCTATTTTACTTCACTTAACCCATGGCCTCTTCATTTATTCTAAATGTTGCTGTTCCAAAGTATAAGACAAAAACCCTTGAACCCCTCTTTTTTGCCATCTGCTTCCAGTAACTCTAATCAACGGACAGAATACACTATTCTACATGTTCAAGCTTCAGTCTACAGAAATAATGTGTTTAAATGTTATTATGTAGGAATATCATCTACCTCTGAACTGGCTGGGAGACTCCTTGTTGTACTGCCCCAGTGCAACAGGGTGGTACGTTTACTATTCCCATTGGTAGAACTTTATAGATTCTCATTGTATTTCCCAAATAAAGCAACTAAAGTTCAAAAGCTAACTTATCTCATTTGGGGAACTTACATATTCCCTTTGACAAACCAGACTGCAAACCCATCTTCCCATTTATTTGCCTTCTGTAAGTTAGCATAAAGTTTATCTTCCCTTTTCTACTTAAGAAAGGTGTCTGAACTTCCTCAGCGCTTAAAGGGTGAAAATTTATCCTTTCAGTTCATCTAATAAGTAATGTTTTTGCCGAACAAAACCAATTCCCAATAAATTCTCACTGTATTTGTGTGCTCTGATTTGATTTAGAGGCCTGTGGGGAGACACCATTTGGTAGCACAGGAACACAGAGGGGTAGGTGGTGCTGAGGAGAAGTAGAGCTCATGTGCCAGAAGTGTTATTGTGTCAGGTTGATTTATTGAGTGAGCTTCACTTCACCGAATGTTCTGAGATATTTATTTCCCTAAAGGCTCTGCAAAGATATGAACAGACCTGCATCCACAGATGTCATCATTGCTCATTTTACCGAGTCATGAAATTTTCTCAACTGCAATTTGTCCATCTAAAATTGCTGTAACAGAACAATGTCAATAGTAGCTTCCTACTCATACTGCCTCCCTCTTCTACATGCTCTTGCCACATCTATCTCTTAACTTCAGAGAATTTAAAGACACAGAGCTTCTTCCATCTACATATTAAACTGTACCTCAAGCACCTCCTTTTCTCAGTCCACTATGCAATGGAAATTAAAAAAACAATGCAAATAAAAGAAATAATCAGATGCCAAACCGAGAAACTAGCAGTGCATATGACTGAAGAGATGAAATGAAAGAATACCAAGTGACAAGAAAAATGTCCTCCTCAAACAGCTTAGAGCTGGAACCTCATTACCCAGAATTAAGAGCAGTCAACTCCTGTAATTTTCCTTGGGCTTTCTGTTTTGCGCTTTGTCTTTTTGACAGTAGCTTCTGCAAGAAGTGAGCAGCCATCACTCTCACTCTACTCAAAATAGTAAAGAAGAAACAGATTATATTTGGTCCTGATTTGATTTTACAGCTGTGTGGACAAGAAGAAATAGACACGCAAATATACTTATGCTCCCCCATGTTCAAAAAAAAACCTAAACTTTCCTAGAAATAATAAAGAACTTAAGGCATTTCAAAAGCTGGAAGTGATATAAAAAGCAAACACTATGAGCAGTGAAAACAAAAAAGTTCATTAATCAATTAAGATTCGTATAAAAAGTAAGATTTTCTTCAATACATGCAGAAAAAGGGAATGTATTAACATGAGTTTTAATTTGCAAGTGTTCCTTTAAGGTTTTAGAGGAATAACGTCCTCTTACAGAAAGATAAAGTTTCAGGTGTTGGTTGGATTTAAATAATACAGCATACAAACACAATATTACAAATAACATAAGCTCTTTTATAAACTTTATCTAAAATGCTTTTGCTGTGCTACAGAAGAATATCTATTCAAATACACATGTAAAAGTGAATGTTTGTGGCCTATGTCAGAATACACTGGTTTATTTAAATATGTTAATATTTCTCATTATGCCATTAACAATAACCTTCATCCATTTGTGAAAAACATTTTGCCAAGCATGCACATAAAAAATTAGCAAGTGAAGCAAAATCACCTTAATTTGCTTTGGACCAGCAAATAACCAACTAATTTGCAGAAATCCCTGCCAAGCACTCATATTAAATGCTTCATGCTTATTTTATGACCTCTGCTGCTCCTCTCCTTCCCAGGCCCTGAATCATATGATCATTAACATATTGCAAGGTCTGAAACTTTATTTTTTACATTCTTTAATTAATGCCTGTTTATAGAAGGCCATAGGACTTCAGATCCAGTTAATGAAACTTCGCTCCCCCAGGCCCCTGGAGCCCAATAGAGAGCTTTCTCCTCTGTTGTTTTAGTAGCTTTTTTCCAACTGTTTGTTTATACACACTTAATTGATCTCTTTAGTCCCAGAAGCATTCCAGAGACACAACCTGTTCTGAGGCAAGCTAAAGTTTTTTTCCCCTTCTTTATAAAAGCCCTGATTGCCCAAGGTTATCAGTTTTAATTTGAAAGTTGAAGATTCAGCTTTATTTACACTGTCTAAAAGACAAAATTGATATGGGCCCTGAAGTGTTCATTTTTACATTCATACGCAGCAGAGTGGATTGCAAACACATACTGTATGTAATTATTTTGATGTAGAACTAAGTAATTACTAAACACTGCTATGTCTTGTTTTATTGCATTTAAGAAACTCAGTCTTCATAACAAGTTGAAAATAAGAACAAATCAGCCTGCCAATGCATGAAATTTTCATGGCTCTTCAATTTACATTTTACATATTCCCTATGACAAGAATTTCTATTATGCTATTCTCTTTTTTCTGCTATAATTAAATTAAAAAAAGTAATTGGCTGGTGCTGCACACTGCTGCAATGTCTTAATCACATAGACAAACAGTTTTACAATAGCTTACACCATTTGCCACATGGGGCAATGACATTATTGTACCAGGCTATAAACCAGGAGACAGATATCACATACCAGCTATCAACTGCTGTGTGGAATCTCCTTGTGCCTGCTTGTGAAAACAGGAGAGGTACATTTAGCATGTTGATTGGCAACTCTACGTCTGAGATCTTAATTAACTACAAGTGACCAAGACTAACAACATGATAAAAGCAAATGTTTGTGGTTAAAATGATTGACATTAGAAAGATCTACTTTGATTCAAGATGTAAAAAAAATCTTTGGGTAGAGAAAATAACACAATATACCACTGCCTAAAAGGAACTAAAAATACTTGCAAGGTTGGCTTATTTTAAGTGGAAAAAAACCCCACAACTAGCAGTGCTCAAGTAACTTTAATTCAGTATAATCAATATTTTTTCAATAGTGGGACAAGAAAATAATGCCAGCATACAAGACACAGTTACTCCTAATTATAATTTCCTAACCACCTAAACTGATTAAGACAATACTTCCTTTGCATTCCTGTTTAGAAAAAAAGTACCATGAGAAAATAAAGGATTTCCAAAACTACACTTGTATCAGGAATATTTTTAATAGAACCAGGCTTTTAAAAATCACTACACTGTTCATATTGAAAAGAAAATAAATGCATTTAAGAATCCATCAAGTGATTTTACCCAAAACTTATGAGGCAATTTAGGCAGAATTTCAATGTAAATTCGAAAGCTGCTAAACTGAGGACTTCTCTAAAACAGAATCTTATCCCGTAAGTTCCTATGCTTCATTATTTTTCTTTTTCCGGTTTCTTGAATACATGTGTGTTAAAGACTCATGTCAGTTATAAAAGCAATTGGGTCAAAACTTAAGAACTGGTCATCTCACAATCTAAAAACCTCAACCAAACTGTCATGCTAGGAAAGCACCTGACACACACTAAATGGCTTAAAATTCCTTGCAAGAGTCATCATGATTGTATTGCAGTTTTTGGGTTGTGTTTTTTTTTTTCTAACTTCCCCACCCCAAAGTGACCTTTCCTGGAATGTTTGCAGAGATCTGGGAATTTGTCAAGACAATGAGACAGAAAGGCTCGGGTCCTTCACCTGAGAAAGTTAAAGCCCACATCAACTCACCTCTGAGGAATACACATCAAACAATTGGCCAAGTGATCAATATTACAAATGGCACTTACTCAAACTCAGCCACTCATGTCACACAAAATTATTTAAAATCTTATAACCACATATAACCTGTGACTTAGGAATTATGGCACTCACTAGTAGCCTACAGCCCTACTCCTAAATTCTTTTTTTAAGGTAAAAGACACCTTCATCTATTACATACTGAAACTATGTTCTGGGTGTTGCTCCAGAAGTTAGTCACATTTTTATTGGTAAGACCCTTACTGAAGTTAAATCCAGGTGTACGTAAGTATCTGTGGATGTGATTGATACATGCATGTCAACACGGTTACCTTTCTTTAGCTGGGCTTTCTTCCATGTCAAGGGAGAAAAAGGGTTTTGTACTATTTCTCAGTAAACTAAGTTGTTAGAAGAAAACGCACTACAGATATTAATTCTAAAACCCAACTAT
>JANHGB010008893.1:37500-88683 GCA_026283785.1 Coracopsis vasa
GTCCATCATCTTGCATGACATTTTGTGAAACAACTGAAGTCAAGGATGTCAGCCTTCATGGAAAACAGGTTCAAATCCCGCTTCTACTTTCATCAGGAAATAAAAACGAATTTAATCCCATGCCCATTCACTCTTCAGTTTACTTCTGGAACTAAGAGGCAGTCCTGGTGTCAGGATGACTACTAAATATTACACCAAAATTACCAACTCATTTCCCATGAGCCAATGAATACCTGTAATGGAGAAGAGACGCCCATCTCTGCAAGACCAGAGCTGCTTCATCCTGGTAGGGTTTCCAAGCTTTCATGTGATATTTATTGCTTAAAAACAAAGTTAATGAGACAAATGATGTGCTAAATCATGACTCCGAGCATGTAAGGTAAGTTCAGGATGCTTACTAACTTCTGAAAAATAGCAAGCTTCTATCTGGAACGCAAGATGGAAAGCAACATTGTTGCTGCAGTAGGATACATTTAAACATTAAGATAAGAGTAACCTAGATGAATAAGAAGTGAACTCTATACACATTCACCTTGCTTTCCACACTCATGTCACCTTCCAGGATCCAACCAGAATAAAATTTGTATACATTTAGAATCAAACACATACTGTTAGTAAATACTGATAATATAAAATATAAGGTTTTACTAATTTATGAAACCAAAGGAATTTTTTTACTGTAAAAATCTAAATCCTTTTTTTTTTTTTTTTAGGTCACACTTTGAATTCTTCAAATCCTTTACTGTTTGTTTTATACATTATTTCCTTCTTGATTGGTAGTAATCACCCAAAAAATTTAATATGGTTTGATTTTTATAACATGAAACATGGTCATGCATATTGCAAACATATGCATCAACACATCCGTGTTCAGTCCTTTGATTGCTGGAGTACTAGTCTTGTTTTAAGAATAAAATAACCGATGCCTTAAAATCATATGCTGTTCAGACAAAAATAATTTTATATTGTACTTTAAGTATACACAACAGTATACTGTACTGTTAAAAGTATGTATTTCTGAGGACATCTGCAACATATGATTATTTTTTAATGTAAATTATTCTTGACGGCTTGGGGGTTCTTTATTAACCTTTGTATTACTATTATTGCAGCTGTGACCATGAAGTATATGTATGTGAAATGGGAATGTGAAGAAGTTGTCTGCAAACTGTAAAAAAGGTTTATATGCAGTTTAAGAGTCACAGCATGCTTATCATGTTGATCAATATTATCTCATTTGCATACACTCCATATGGCAGCATTCATCTGTTGTCTTTTGCTTATACTTAGACCCAGGACTCTTTGGGGCAGGGACTGAGTATCTGAACTAAGTAGTGCAACAGTCCACAGTGAGGACTTCCAGAAACAAGAGAGATGTGAATGGAGCAAAATACAGGAAAATCAAAATAGGAGCTTTTTCCAGCTTCTTAAAAAACAAACAAACAAATGAAACAAAACAAAACAAAAAAACCCAAACAAGCCTTCAATTTAAACTTCAGATCATAATCAAAACAACTTCTTGATTACTGATAAAATTGTCACTGGTTGGACTCACACTCATAGAAGAACTTCGATATCAAGACTGGACAATTTTCTGAATGATATATTAATGCAGATACAAACTAAGGGACATCCAGTAGTCCATGTTATTGTAAGCAGATAGCAGTACATGAACTCACATACATTACTTTAATGCAATTTTACAAATTTACCAATTTGAGGAGCTACTTAATTTTTTTGCACAGCTGCAGTTAATATACAGTTAACAAATCTAAACCCAAGCAGTTAACAATGTGATCATTCCTTTTTCTTCTTCTGGGAAGACATCATGTACCCATCATTTACAAAACTTTGCAGTATGAACTCTACCTATATATCTCAAGATTCCTTGATGATCTACTAAACATCATTTATCTACTTTATAAATACGAAAACACCCTTAAGGTATCTTGGATATTTTGTACATATTTGACTTTTAGACTTCCAATAAAACAAATGCTATTGACATAATCTTGCACAATGGAAAATTTATTAACTAAACTCTTCCAAGGTCTTTTACTCATGGTTTTCAAGAAAACTGATTCTCTGGAGGAGATTGACAGGAAAACTCTTTATAGCATCTTTGCCTGTTCTCTGCAATACAGTAGAAGAAAAAAAATCATTAGCTATTCAAAGTAAAACTTTCAGCAAATGTGCCTAAGACATATTGACCTCCTTACTGTCAGGAAATGCTTCTTGCATCTTTATGTGCTTTTAAATATAATTTGTCTAAACTGTCTTAAGTAAATCAAAAAACTATCACTCAATCCTTTCAGTAGAAAGGGTAAATTTTAATTGCGGAACTTAAAACCTCACAATTAAAAGCTGTGTTGCTACTTAAAGCTAGCACAAACAAAAGAATGAGAGTTCATGCATACAAATCAGCCTTCCTACCATATCCAGAAGGGTTCTGCAGAATAGCCTGATGAATACAGTCTGTACCTTCTAAATTTAGTTAGAAGGAAAAAGAAGTGGAATATTAGCTGTGTTTTAACAAAATACAAATTCTTCCCTAATTACTTTGATTTGAGAATGACTTTGTGATAATCCACATTTGATTAGTGAGAAAGCTGAAATGATGTTGATAATTTAAAGGTAAGTACGCAAATAAAAAAAACATGACGTAAAATAAAGACAACCAGAAACTGGAGATGGTTTTGTTGTTGTTGTTTTTTTCCTGGAACAAGCCAGGAAAACTTCTGGGTGAGCAAGCTCAAAATTAGTTTTCTAATTTAAAGAAAAAAAAACCAAACAACAACATATCCAAAAACCATTTATGGCACAGTATTTCACACAGTTAGTCAAACCAACAGGTCAATGTAAGAAAATATTCACAAATACCAACTATTTACAAAAGAAAAAAAATATGTAATTGAAAAAAAAATTACACACTTCTCAACACTATGCTCATGATTTTATGCCAGATTCTCAGCTGTTTCACCTTAAAAGGTCTGCTTTTAGTCAATGGCTCCATGTCAATGTATACCACATGAAATTCTAGCCTTTTGTCTGCAAAACCCATCTTATAACCCCTCTTAGAGAATCCAGTGGACACATTATGCAGCTACATCAGCAATTGCATCTCACTCAATTATCTTTATCCACCGAACCGGAGGTAGATATGCTAGAAGGATTTTGGCCATGCTAACAGGCTGATCAGGGGTCACTTTGTTTTCTCAAGAAGTGCAAACGAGAGAAGACAGAAAAGGTGCAGAGTGAGCACGGCATGCCCTCACGCTAATCTTCTTTGGGAAGAGGCTTACAGCTTTAAGGCAGACCTTACCAGTGGATTTTAAAAAACATCCCAGATTCCCTATAAAGTCAACAGAAAACTTCACCATCTTAGTATCAAAATGACATTTGCTTCCTAAATAGTAGAAACCTGATTGGAAGCATGTCTCACAATTCTAAACAAATAAAAGTGTGCACTGATATTATCAGAGGAGCTAAAAGTTTTGGATTCTACACTGTCCACAACTAGCAAAATTTTCATCACTTATAAGGATAATTCCTTGAAATTCAAGACTAAAAATCCCCATTCACAAATTGGTTTCTAATACTGGCTGCCCAACAACAGCATCAGAAATTCCTTTCTGCATTTATAAGAAAGGGAACTGTATCTGAGATAACAGTAGCAAATAAAAAAAGGTAGTGGAGTTGTTGCACACAGTATCTATTATGCCTTCACTGGCTCGGCACTGCGTAATGGATATCATTTAATATTTTTTCTCTGGGCATAAGGAGATGAGGCATCTCTGCTTGAGATGCTGGAGCAGAAGAGAGGATCTGGAGAGGGTGAAAGTGAACATTAATTGTGAAGCCATATATTAATTTTCTGGAGTCAAGTAAATACTGCACCAGAAGTGTCCCTGGAAAAAGAAGTTTCAAAGGTTTCAAAAGCATCCCTGGGAAGAAGAGGTTTCAAAGACTATCTTACTGCAAGTAAATTCCCAGGAATAAGCACCAGCACCAGCATCCTGAATACTGAGAGAAGCTTTGGGGTACATCTGTTGTGCAAAAAAGTTTAAGTAGAATTTAAGATTTGAAAAGCAGTCTGAGACTGACCTAGCTTCTAGTCCTAGTTAAAACTGCCAAAACTCAAGCCAGTTTTTTGTGCTCATAGCTATTTTAAATCAAGCCAGGTGATTTAAAAAACACCTTCTTCGTAATCAATAGCAATAAATTTGGATTCCCACCTCCTCCTCTTTAATAGTCATTTTCAAATGACTGCTCCCTCCAAGTTCTGCTTGATAGGGCCTCTTAGCCTCGCCTTACTTTGGACCAATAAACAGCAAAGCAGCAATGAAATTATTAGCTTTAGGGACATCACTATATATGTCCTATCCTGCTTAGTGTCAGCAAGGTTACCAGCATTTGGTTGATGTTCATGTCAAGGGGCCTTAACCTGACATAGATGTACCCACTGAAGGAAGTGTTCCCCAAAGAGAACATTTCTCTTCTCTAGGTCTCGTCTGTTCCAGAGGCAACATGAACCAGTTCTTCTAAAGAGTACAGTATTCTAGGAAAGTGCACATCTCATCTTTCACGTCTGCTAGTGAGATTTTCATACTATATATTTATCAAGCAGAGATATGATTTACTCCAAGAAGGAGGATTAATTATGTTTATTGGCCAACAGGATAAGTTTTGAGGAAGACTTTTTTGTATAATCTGCCATAATTTTAAGGATTAACATAGAGGTAGTTCACAAAGAGTTCCTCTGCATTTTTTTTTATTTTTTTTTTAAGTGGAATATCATTCAAAAAGAACGTGAAGATTTTTTCTTTTTTTTCACTGAACAGTTTGAAAACAACCATGTTTGAAGTTCTGGAGTTTGGATAATATCTGGATTCCATTTGTAAAAGTGGGAATTAAAAGAAAAGCAGCTGTTGGAGAGCCAGTCTTTCCCCTTTTTACATTCTTTTATGTCCTTTAATTTAGCCAGTGCTGAATGCTTCCACTGGAAAGAACATCCTATTCTCATGTCAAACATTTGAACAGACACAGCATAAGAATTAGTTTTCTGAACAGTACCGATCTTCACCATGAATAAAAGCAAAAAATGGAGGAAAAGTCACATCTTCTTAATTTTAGTATCACTAAACGATACATAGATGCACTACTTATCCATTAAAACCAAAAATAATATTTAATTATTTTCATCCAACCATGTTTTTTAAAAAATTCAAATTTTCCTTTCACTATTACAGGAATTTTCAAACGATTGCTTTCAAATGTTTTCTGGAAACCTAATAGTTTATTTAATGTATGTGAAATAGCTAGCTACCAGAAATTGCTAAGTTTGTCAACTAAATGATTACAGATACAAAGGAATGAAAAATAGGGCAACATTTCTGACAAAGTAAAAGTAATCACCCACAGACAGAGGTGCTCAGCATC
Organism: Coracopsis vasa; assembly: GCA_026283785.1. Lineage (NCBI taxonomy): Eukaryota > Metazoa > Chordata > Aves > Psittaciformes > Psittacidae > Coracopsis > Coracopsis vasa. The sequence goes on from JANHGB010008893.1 coordinate 42,940, forward strand.
CCTATATAAAAAAAGTAGCACAGATTCTCAGTTGATGCAAACTATAATAGGTCCACAGACCGCAATGAAGTTATGTTAAACTGTAACAGCCACAAAACTGTCCTCAAGCTCCGTTAAAGACTGAGCTAGAATGTGCTCTGAAATGCAGCTTCTAATTCAGATAAGCCTCCTCAAGAAGGATCACCTTGTAAGATAGAACTGGCACGCTGTTCCTGATAAAAGGAAACTGTTTCTCTAATGTTGAACCACCAGCAAGTGGAACAGCCTCCACATAGGAACACAAGAGCAAATGAGAGCAGATATTAAAATTGCTTTCTTCAATCACTCTGAACAAAACTTGGACCACATTCTAGTAATCTGAATATGATGAAAAATGGTACTATTTACGGTACAGGCAAAATGCTAGATTTTCTATTAAATGAATTTCAGTCTCAATAAAAATTCGTTTATGTTTAAGCACTGGGTTACTTTAGTACTCAAAGTATTCATGCTGCTAGAACCCAAAACATTTTTCTGTTTAACACAATACAGAAATTGTTCCTTACTAATAAACCTGCATAAAAATAAAGTCTCTGCCAAGGCCAGCCACCTGTGCTGGGTACATACCAGGGGTATAATTTAAAACCATTTAAGAAATTCTAATTTACACAGTCAATGTTTTTCTAAAATTTCAAAGTTTTATAGAAAAGAAAACAGAACACCTTTAAAGAATAAACAAATAATTGTCGTTATTTGAATAAGAATATGGCAATGTGCAATCTTCCCCCACTTTAAATTATGAGAACCTTGAAGTATGTCAAGCATAAGCAATCAATAAAAAGGAAGCAAGTCCAACACTCAATCTTTCCCTCAGCATCATGCAATACCACCAGCAGTGGTGGATGAAGAAATCTTTTCAGAACACCATAGAGGCATAAACACCAATAAATATATCCTTTTTGCTTCTCCTTTCTTATTTCTTTCAAGCACTCCATACATATTATTCATTACGCTGCCTTTCCATAATAATTAAAATACAAAATAATGAAGTCAGGTATCTCAATTCTTGTTAAAATAAGTCTAAATAAAACAAAGGTAAAGACTGCAATCCAAAATTAGTATGACAAATCCATGTGTACTTTCGTATAGCACAAAAATGGTACACTCATGGAAAACCAAGTGCTATTATTCACAGATGCATATGACATAGCACATGAGAAGTATCATTAGCTAGCACACTTCCAGAAGCAAGTGCAGGGACACACATTAAGATGCAAGTATGAGGACTACCAGGATGGCAGACTACAGTGTACATAACTTAAGGAACTGGGCAAAGCCTTGTATCTAGCTTCAGATAGTATCTCAGAATCAGTCTAAGCAAAGGCAACATGCTCTGAAAAAAATTAATTTAGTCCACTTCTTGTGGAATGGGTGATAGATTCAACATCTGAAGACTGATAAATAAAGTGAATCATAAAGGAGTTCCTTAGTATTTCTCTCTTTAGTCGTAAGCATGAACTTTGAAAGCACAAGCTGTACAATTTGATTTAATTTAGAAAATAACACTCAAAAGTTTGTGGAAGTGCCCAAAAAACATCAAAACACCTAACTACTTTGAATCACTATTCCTTGTATTACTTCTTTTATAACCCACTTTCATCACCCATTATAAAAAATATACACAAATTCCTTTCTGGATATAAGAATAGTTGTGTAACATTTATTGCTGCTCATTAGCATGCTCAGTTTGTTGATAGATTGCCTTCATGTCATATGGGGGGGGGAGAGGAAATTGGAACCAAAACCAAAAAACACTTTAATTATTTTAATTAATTCCAGCTTTCAAAATTATGCAGAATGCTACTGAATATTTAACAAGCTATACAAACCAAAACACGTTTATGCTGCATAGTACAAAATGGAACGCAGGAGAAAGCTACTCTTTTAGGCTTTTTGGTAGGCCACATTGGAAGAATCACAATGTAGTGCGCTTTGTGTAAATGTAAATAGGTGGTTCTGATGGTATATGCTAATGCAACCAATAGATTACCAATATTATCAAAAGAAAAAGAACATCTGTAAAACTGACTGCCAACCCAATAAAGACCAACTAAGATACATGCAGTCAAGAAACACTCTTGCTTTGAAATTGGGGGTCTTGGGATCCTATATACATTCACTCCATATTGGACCAACTAACTTAATTAGGTAAAAGTGCAACCTGAGTAACCCTCATAACGAATGTAAACTAGACGGGTGGGGAGGTCTATAGGTGTCAATCAATAACAAAATGCAAACTGTCAAGCTTGCTTTGCTAACAAACTGTCACATCAACAATATGCAGTTAATGACTACAAATTAACTGTATACCAGATGCTTGACACTTTGTTATGACACTTAGCAAGCCAGTTGACATTTGGGGGATCAAAGCTTCTTTAATTACACTTTGTGTAACATGTGCAACCTTTATGCTAATGTCCACATATTCCTTAGAGCAAGACTGTTCAAGTTGCAGAGACTGGGTTTTTTGGACTTTGAAGCATTCCACTAAATCTGGATTTCAGATGAAACAAAACTGCTGAAAGGCTCCACATCATTATTCAGTATTATCACCGTATCTAAAATAACTTTAACTTGATGTAGTATACCATACTCACTCACTTATAGACACCTTCTGCATGAAATAATGCATTTTCAAACAGTGTTAACAGTACCTATAAAAGAAAGAAGCACTAGACACACTCCATTTAAAAGCATCTCTGTGTTCAAACTGGTGTCTAGAATCAATGCTACACGTTGATAATGTCTTTCCTAAACCGAATTGATTTTCTCCTCAGACAAATCAAATGTAAGACATGGCATTAACAACATTTATTATATAGTTTGTCATGCTCATGGAAAAGGTACAAACTAAAGGTGGCCCCAGGTTTGCAAATCCTTATTAGTATGAGCAAACCCACTGTCTTACTGTGTTGTTGCAAAGGTGTGTTTTCAAGGATTTTAACTTCCGTTTATTTCTTTAAAATGGAGGTCCCCACATTAAAAAGGAATTATGTACAAGTTGATAACTACACATTTTACAGGAGGTTGTAAAAAAAAAAATCATAATCCTAAATACTAAATAATTCTCTTAGTAAGGGAAAATAGCCTTTAAAGCAAAACGTAACACCAAAAGTAGTATCTGCCTTCCTAATTTGGAACAAATTGATTCCTGGAAGAAATGCTATGAAGGCACAAACTCAAATGGCTTTTTTCCACCCTAGACACCTAACTCAAATTCTTAAATGTTTTTTATTTAGATTGCATTAACATCCTCGCCAATTCAGTTTTGGAAAAAACAGCAGTTACTGCATCAGATACTAACTCTGCTGAATGTTAACTGCCATGATTACCACAGTGCGTCATTGGAGATCAACCCTATGGAGGGTTCCTTGATATCTTTGGGAAAAGTTTTCAAATTGCATGAAGCACTGAAGTTGGATTTACATGACTTAGCTGCCTGACATTTTATTCTCCTTGCTCTACGAGAGCTGATAACTTGATTTTCTATAGTCACAACTCTCTGCAATTTCTGTCTCAACTACACAATTCTAATAAGCCAAATCCCTTATACCATTCATTGAAGCACGCTTACATCATAAATGGTATTGACCAGATTCATCTGACCTAACACACATGTCTAAAACATAAGCATCTTCATCTGAGAAAATCATTTTTTACTCTCAACTGAGAGAGCAAGAACTTATAAGGCATAATTCATCTGATCTATTTTAGACATTCACATCATGAGCAAATGATCAGTGCTCTGGAAGTGTTTATTCCATTTTTATATACCTCAGCTGCAGAAGAATCCCTTCCTCAGGGCTTCCAGTAGGATCTACCAAAAAACCATTCTGTGCAGAAATCTTCAGAGTAATGAAAAAAACCCACTTCTAGCTTGTCTATATGAGTGGCTTAGCAAAGCTATTCCCTGATGCATCTACCTCTTGACCTAGATGGTAAATTTGACCACTTACAGGTTCAGCACACCACAATTATTCAAAATCACCTAGCTAACAGTTCCTATCAGCAGGCAAAGGCAACAGTAAAAATACTAAGCCCAGATAGTTCCTAACTGGGATACAAAAAAGGCCACTCAGGTCTGTAAATGAGAACTTGACCACCCAGCTGGATATACTGCGTGAAGAAGGATATTAGTATGCAGAATACTCCAGGATTCACTTAGATCTTTAGGTTCCAAGAGTGAGAACAATGCCCTCATGACTCACATGGTATCAAACTCATGTAAGTGATGTTATTTATCCTCTTCTATGTGTTCTTACACTTAATTATTTAATGCCAGATACAGCCTGTTTGTGTCATATTAATGTTTAAAAAAAAGTGCATTTATGTGCTTTCTACTACATGGCACAACACAGCATGTGGTCAAATGACCATGGATACACATGCTTTTTATTAGAAATCCTTTTAAAACATACCTATCATCTACAAAGAGCAGCACAGAAACCAAAACGCTGCAGAGACAACCACAGAGAACATGAAGTGAAAGTCTGTTACGTGAATTCCACATGCAATGCTCAAGACTTTACGGGTCTGCAGTGATACGCTTCTGAATAAAATTTAACCCAGCTACCAAATCCAAAAGATCTGCTAATTCAGTTTAGCTTTTTCCTACATGGCAGCAGAAATACACAGTCAAACTAAAGAAAAGCAAGATTCACACTCATTCTTACTACAAGTACCATGGTGCAAAGACAGTTCTGTCTGCATTTAATCTTTAAAAGATATTTCTTTCAAAATTAGGTTTTGAAAAAGCCCAGTGGCAGCAGGTCCACATCTTTAGTCAGTTTTTCCCTATAAATTATGTTTTCGGTAGTGGCAGTGCTGTGATTCTATTCTGTAGTCACATAAAGAGTAAGATTTGGGAGCAATTTCTATGTTCTGCATGTTTTATCAGTTTTGGTTTTCGGATTCTTAGTACGAAAACCACTTCCTTTTGGCTTGCAGGGTATGTAAGTAACAGAAAAGCATTCCTTAATAAGAATTCCAAAGTTTCACTTAAATTAATCTGGGTTAATCATTTTTAGTCCTTCCACTTTAAACAAATAAAAAAGGAAAACCATCAAACTTAACAACTACATCATATAACTGTAAACCTCAGGGAAGCTTATTTTCTTTCATCTTTAAAAAATACTACTCAGATGAAAGGCAGCTGTTTTAGACTGAGAATTATTATGCAACTGATATAATATCAGTTTTTATCTATTAGGGAAAATAACAGAATTATCATTTCCATTATTTCCTATATGCTGCTATGAGCCATGCAGTAATAATTCTGTAAGTTTCCTAATATAATTTTAAGTGCTACATGTTTGAAAAAAAGTAAAAATTATATGAATATATCCACTTATGAAAAAAGCTTTCACTGATTAGAACTCATTTCCCTAATATACAGATTTCTGAAGACAGCTCTATTTTAGTTATGTAAAGTATGTAAAAATTGGCATGTGCTCAATCACAGCTGAATCTGAAATTAGCCTGTCATTTCAGACACCACACTTTGGGACTTGAAGAGGGGATGCTCCTCCAGAAAAACTTTTCCTGAAGATTGAATGACTAATTTTGGTGTCCACAGGCACACCAACATTTTGCAGGAATATTATATTGGTTTATTATTTTCAAACTTTTTTTCCAGGCAGAAGAAAGCAGAAGATACAAAGGATCACACGCAGTACTTGCTCTCTTTGCAAAATGAACAAGCTACCTCAAATAATGCCCTACTCTGACTGGAGCAGCACTATATGCTAGCATCGTACCCAAGAAATGGGAAATACCTGACCTGTTGTACACATCTGTATCTACACTAGCCTCCCATTGCTGTGTTTTCCAGTTGGTGGAGAGAAATAGGCAATGCCAGGCATAAATATCTCATCCTTTAGTAGTCATTTCAAATAGGTCAGGTCAATTGTAGTCTGAGAAGCCCCTATTGCTTTCCACTCAGTACAAAGGTAGCAAGCTCAAATACTGGTGTCTGAATAGCCAGTACATAAATCCGGCCTGATGAATCCTACCACAGACAGTATTTGGCAACATGCGACAAAGCCAAGTAATATTTTGACTTTTTGCAGGACAACCACCTAAATGAACTAGTGAGAATAACTCAACCAATATCTTAAAAAATCAATCTCAAAATCACAAGGAAGAAAACAGGGAAGTTAGTTAATGGAACACCCCATCTTGCTATCCCATCTTGCAGCCCCTAAAAGAAATACAACAAAGTTCTTAAGAAGACATGCATCTGTAGAACAGCTTTCATTCTCATATATATATGTATGTATATCACATATATATACACATACATACATATAGATATGTATAGTCTCTTCTGCATAAAAGTAATTATTTGGGCATATTCAGTTCAGAAGCTAAATATTTTCTCATTAATTGAAAATACAAACATTAGAAAGAGACAGTCTCATTACTGACATGTTTAGTTTATCCTTCCCCATTTCCTGAGCAGAACATAACTAGAATTTTTTGTTCTGATTAAAATGGGCACTGACTTGTTCAAGCTGTAAAAACAAAACCTATCCTTAAAAACTGTTTGAATTCATCACCATTGCAGAATTCTTATTTGGTGAGAGTTCACAAACTTTATGAGAAAAAAGTACTATGGGACAGTTTATGAAAACTGAATCTGAAAAAAAAACTTTTCATAAGTTAACAAAACCCCTCAATATCCAAGCAGCATGCACATAATGATACTAAAAGCTCGCAATGGAACTTCAGAGGGCTATCAAGCCATGAAAGATCTCATAAAAGAGAAGTGATTAACTTATTTAAACTGAGCAGAAATAGGAGTCAAAACCACCTCTCTGTTACTTCTCATGTACAGAGTTTTGCTTTGAAATAAATGAATTTCACTATCAATACTGAATCCACCACTTACCAGGGAATGAAATCAAATTTAGGCTGTTTACTTGGTTCACAGAATACAGTTCTGCTGCCCATAAAAGAGAAAATGACTAATTCAATGAACCACGAATTGCTAATGCAAATTCAGACTTTGAAATGTGGATTTATTTTCTTTTTTCCAAAGATTATTGATTAGTAAACTACTGAGCAATTTTACTGGTTTACATCTTTGCATGCATTTCCATATAACCGTTTATAAAACCTCCTGATTTACCAGCTGTGTATTTAACTGCATTTTAAAAATAAATATTAAAATTAACACAATCTACAGGTTGTATAAAAGTACTCACTACAATTAAAAAGCCTGACAGCAGCTTGGTAATGTGTCCTTAAACAGGACATATTTGCTGGGTGCATTACAGCTGCAATACAGTTAAGAGGATGCACCCATACTAGATGAAAAGTTTGCTCTCAATTCATTACCTCTAATAAAATCTACTAGATCAAGCACAAAATGCTTGAGCAAGGGAATGGCAGCTAAATACATGAAGTTCAAAACAAAAAAAAAACTTGTCAAAGGATAGTTGTTTAAAGGTTTTATGTCACTTAACAGGCCTACAAGAAGTTCCAAATAGTTAAGCAGGATAAATATTTGTTTTACAGAATGCTTAGGATGTTTATGTCTAAATATTGAGCATTTTACAGGTTTGCAGGCTAACGCAACCATTTCAAAACACACATCACAGACCTAGACTATGGTACCATGTTTGTGCTTACGCCCTGGAGAAACATTTTAATAAATCAAGAAGCTATCTATGGAACTGGAAGAGAGTTCATATTCTCCTATCAGGCAGTATGTGGACTACGGAAATAAAGTCCACTCTTCTGCCCTCAGTATTCTGCAACCAGCTCGTGATGTTCTATATACAGAAACTAGTATTTATTTTGTTCCTGAAATTAAGCATGAAAAAGAGTCAGATATTCAAGGGTTGTATTTTTTACTGCTTGTTGACTTGTCACATGAAACAGGATCGTGGGACATGGCTGCCATGATGCAAAGGTAAATCATGCAGGCTCTGTATGTCCTTGGCTGTCACATGGGTTTAGAGTTATCTTCTCAATTTTTGTTTTTCTTTCTCTCTCTAATGGCAGTTAAGGCTAGACTATTATTTGGAGGAATATGAAGGTGAAGACTCCAGTCTGGCATTTTTAGTGATAGTGTAATTAATTAAGTAAATTAATTAATAATCTTCACTTTATACGTAAGGGCAGATAAACATTATTTGCAGAATTTTGCAATGTTGTTTCCCCTCCCCATCATAGAACTATTACAAACAATACGCATTAAGGGCCTATGAATTTACTGCACAATTTTAAGCTTTCTCACTCACACTGAATTTACAAATGACGTACCCTCCTTCCACTTAGATTTGGATATCTGCAATGCAGAAACATGTACGTGGCACAGCTATCCTATACACTTCTTTCATAACTAATGGTGCAACACAGGAACTTCAATGGTTTGCTTTATCTGACCAGTTTTAAACCTCTTTATAAAGAAGTTAATAACTTAAAAATACAGTTCCTTGACTATCAAGCCACTGGTCACTGGTTCAGATGGAGAGCTGTACATTGTAAATGTAAACTGGGATGAACCACCTCTACCACTGTAGATCGAAGTATTCTGAACACTGCAAGTACAGGTCCTTCTGGTGGGATGTTCAGGAAATTTTCTCCATGTCCAAATCATGTGTAAGGTATGTACTGTGTTACCTAGGAAACAGCATGAGAGTGGAGGGGAGTATGAGAAAGTGCAGAGTTTTCTGGGATAGAGTTGGAGGACTGTGTGAAGCAGAAAGAAACAAATCAAGTCTTGTCCATAGCGCCTTTGAGAAACAGTTCCTAGAGTGGACTATCACTAGAACCTGCATTTTGTGTCAGAGAGAAGTAGCTGGTTTATCCCAAAAGAATACACAAAAAGTGGTGGAGTGCGTGTGATCAGGATCCAGAAGCAAAAACAGAGCTATTTTACAGCATAGAAATGCCCACAGAAACCAGCTCTATCATATGCACCATACACAAAATTAAAAAAACAATTTTCCAGGTAGTCATTTAAGAGTTGAGAAAGGAAATCTACCAGAGAATACAAATATTTTAAATATATTTTGGGCTTTCCTTGTTAAATAGACTCAAACTTGACACCATTTAAAACCATTTTAATTGTGTAATACTCAAAAATATGTAGTTCACTATGAAAACATGCAGCAAATATATAAAATCAAACTGTTTTAATACAAATATGTAGTATACAAATACATGTGTAGACAAATACATACGCTGTATACACATCAATATATAAAACTATTGTATACACGACAGCTAAACAGCTGATTTTTTTCAGTGTGCACTGTAAAGTGCAGCATTTTAAATATTGCAAGTAAAGTTTCCAAGAGTGTTTTTCAACTACATTGTAAGCATACCATTAGCTTGTCTTGTTCATGTTAGATATCTGTTTATGCCACGAAGTTCAAACAAACATGTGACTTCTTTAAATTCAAACCAAGCAATTTGTAGGCTGCTCATCCATTATCTCCAAGCGCACTCTCTATACAAGGTCTGCTAAAGTAATGGTTCTTTCATCAAAACCTAATGGCTTGTTTCAAATAATCAAAGTACTGTTTATATCACTGTCCTCAGGTACAACCATTTTGTTTCCAGGAGAACAGTATAGTACATGCTAATGTCACAAGTGATAAATCAAAGCAACTACATTTGTTTCTCTACCTTAACCAATCTACCCTGTGTCTTCAACAACAGCAACAAAAAAATCACCCTGGCATTTGCACTCTGTAGTTTATTCTGAGAGCATGAGTAGTTTTGAAAGTAGTAAAACGTCGTATGCAAAAAAATTCACGCATTCCTTTCTTCTAATAATAACAAGTATAGCTTGACTTATGTGGGAACTAGCACCGTTGTTATCTGAAGCAGGATAGGAAGATGTTTTTCCCCACTACAACGTCTCCTGAATCCTGAGATTATTTTCATGCAACATCCTGCTTTTGGTTAAATACTATGTGTCTCATCAACTACACAGTGATAGAAGTTCACTCTGGGTTATTATTTTATTTTTTAAACTTAGCCATCAAGCAGGGAAAAGACCTTGCAAATCCCTTGACTGGACAAAACAAAAATTGAACTAACTTGACTGATGTTTTGGAGGATCCTAGACAATTCCATGGATATACAGCGCAGAAGTGAACTTAGATCTATAACTACATTTTCCTTTTTTTTTTTTTTTTTTTTTGATGTTTTATTGCAACATTGGGAAGAGTTTTGTGTATCTATTATGATAAAATGGGAACTTCAAATACCCTGTGCACCACGTTGGATTTGGTGATGTTATTCTCTTTACCACAAAATGTGCTGGGAAAGTTAAGCAGGCAGAGCTTTCTGTCCAACAAGCAGTAGAACCTGCATAGCCCGATTTTCAATTAAAGGAATGACACCAATAGCAGTGGTAGGAGATTCTGTCAGTCTTGTTACATACAGGGTGAGAGCTGCCTATATTAAGAGCTGGAGGGGGTGAGAAACATGGAATAACATGGGAGTGGTGACAGACAAGTGAGCTGGAGTGGACCAAAGGTTCACTTTATAAGTCTAAGTATAAATCATCTTCCAATGTAAATCACCACCATCCAGTGTCCAAAGAGAACTAATACTCCCATTTTGCAAGCAGGCAAGAACAGCGGCATGATTGGGTGTGGGTGTTTTTGAACGAAGAAGGCACCTAATACAGTGCTGGGCCTTTGACAGTCCTACCACACCAAACACGTTTGAGAAACATCATTAAAATTGTGCCCTATAGCAAAATAAACAAACAAAAAACCCCTTTCCGTCCATTTAAGTTTGGAAATCAGAAATATCAGATTAATTGTGAAGCAAGCAGCAACCTGCACTCCACATCTTCTCATCATACCAATCTGCTTCCTAAAAGACAAAGTTTAGTAAATTGCCCAGTTCTGCAGAGTATATCTCAGGAGTTCTTGTGATGCTACTTCTCATCCTGACACACAGAAGAAGGGAAAGAAAAATCTGACATTAAAATACTACTAACATATGCAAATTTGAATAATTTTGTCTTATGAAACCTCCTACCAAGTAACATTAACTCTGAAATACATAAGGAAAAATATAAGAAAACAGAGATAAAATTCAGTGATGTTACACCACACCAAAATATTTTATTGTTTTAAAATGTCAGCAAACAAGAAAGTTTGCATTTTTTCTTGGGTTTTGACCCGGAAGTTGGCCTATAATTTGTTGGGGTTTTTTCTTAAAACCCAGGCCTGACTCTAACACAGATCTGGATGTCTGCGTAAGTGAAATTAAATGCCATGAAAAAAATATGGATCCTGAGAAGACTGCAGAGAAAACAGCTCCTGAACCCTTTTGCATTACACTCGCAAAGAGCTAGATTCCTATTCCGAAGTCTACTGTGGATGCAGGAGTTAAGCAGAAGAAAATCTGATGTAACCATTACTTAGAAGAAAAGCTATTAAGAAAACAAACGGACAAGAGTCAAAGGCTGCCTGGGTTTTGGCTTAGAAAATATAGCCACCAAGAGCAACTAAAAAGTGTAGTCCTTAATCTGAGGAGGGAGGTCTGGAAAGCATATGAAGGCCTGCTTGGCTTCTCTTTCCTATTTATTTTCCCTCAATCGCTTGTCCTTAGTGGCAGAACAGAAGATGCCTACTCAACCAGCGAGGGTTGGATAGCATTCGAGCAGTAGGCACCAAAACAGGTCACCAGCTGATGGCTTCAGTGTACTGAGAAAGGAAGCAGGCATGTGAATACTAAAATATAGAAGTGATGGAGCATTCTATTGGCTTCTGTACTAATAGTCCTCTTTAGCCATCCTTTGCCATGCTGCTCAGCTCCCTACTTCTTCACTTCTGGAGCCACACATTTTGCAAGGTGGCTTCAAGCATCTGAGAAGATTCTGCAGAAAAAAATAAATGATGCTGGAAAAGCTATCCAAATAACAGGAAAAGAATCAGAGAACAAAGATGCAAAAAGTCAGAAAGGTAGAAAAGAAATCCCATTTCTGACTCTTTGTGCACATCAAGGCTATTATGCTAAGGTGTATCAAATGTGTAAGAAAGAACAATAAAAATTTCCTCTGGCTAATTTTACCCACTATAGAATAAACTCCAAAATGAAACTGTGAATAAGTTGATTAAATCTGACATTAAAAATACATTCTTACCAACTTGCTTTTGCACATGAGTCACCACAAAAATAAACTTTCTGAAAAATAAAAGGAACCACCAGATATAAATCCTCCTAAGTTCATTAAGGTAGGTATTTCATTCAGTGAAAAAAGCCTTGAAAACAAAGACTTACTTGGCTAGCCATCTAACACTAAATAGTGATTAATTTTCTACTACTACACTCCCTATTAGTATTACTCCCAAATGTTCAGTTTAATTTAAGTACTTTCTGATTCATGAACAAGGGAATAACATACAGCTATAAAAAGGTAATCCAATCCTAAAACGGCCTTAACCCCCATAATCTGCACTTCAATGGCAAGGGAAACTATATAGTTTTGAAACTGTAATCAAGATTTTTTTTTTTATTTCTTTTTTCAAACATACACACTGGAGCTGTCCTTTGCTCCCATCACTTATTAGATTACAATAAAATGACCATGCTGTCTTTATGGTGGGAACACAGCGACCCTGGGGTGATTTATAATCTTGTGAAACCCTGTCCACACTGCTGACCAGACTTTCCTTGTTTGTTTTTTTTTTTTGAGGTCGCTATCTGTTTCTCCAACTGATGTCTTCCTGCTGTGACAACACTGTTGGATAGCTGTCAGCACATAAGTATGTTTCAGGCTACATACTATCTCTGCACGCACTTCTTGTGGGTTGTTGTTTGGGGCTTTTTTCCTGCTGAAAACATTTCTGTGCTTGGTGTTTAGGCAGAAATAGGACCATTCTGAGAATTTGTCATTAGTTTAATGCCTAACCCAGAGAAGGCAACTGAAAAGAAGAATAATGAAGTGGATCTTCTAATTACAGAAATAATACTGTTTCTTCTGAACTTACCAAACTATTACTGACTACGTATCTTGCTGCAAGCTGCAATCTTTTTATCGCATATGCTTTTCCATTTCAGGAACAAAATATCCACAGTATTGCTCAACAAACAGAAAATATTCCACAGATGAACATAAGTGAAAGTTTTGAGAAATGTCTGTAAGACTTTTTAAGCAGAAAAAAAAGGAGAGAAAGAAACAGATAATGTACAAACATTGCACCAAAAAAGACATAAAGAAGGGAACTTCCACAAATACTAGAATGAATATGCAATTTGCTTATTTATTAAATAAATGTACTTGGAGAAAATATTTTTGAAGTCTCACCCCCCTGAACATATTTGCTCCATGAAGAAAACAGCTGTCTAAGGTACACTTATTTCACTCATTCTAATGGAAAGTATTGCTAGTTTTACTAGCAACAAATATTTTTAGCAATGTAATTTAAAAAACCCTTAACTTGATATAGTGCTTATTCCTCACACACTTTAAACCACAGCATTCTTAAAGCACACAGCCCTAAAAGTATGTATAATTTTATGCTTCTCTTAAAATGACTTAGTATTATTTACACATTCAAAAATTAATCATTAAAGATAAGTTAATTAGAGCCAAACAGTGACTTTGTTATAACCCCTGGGCAAGACGTCTTTGTATAACCTCAGGTGAAAGTTTACAATGATAATAGCCACCATCTCCCCCTCAATTGCCCATGCTATGCCAGGAATTCAGCCAGCTGTCCTGTGTCCCACCATGTACAGTACTCCCTAATTAATAGTATATGGATAAGACACATAAGCAGCCTCCCCCCTGATCTGAGTGTCTGTATAACAAAAGTTTCAACTTAGTTATCATTAGAATTTGATCCATTAATGGCAAAATTTGCATTGAACTGAATGTTGCAACACTTCTCTTTAAAAGCAAATGCTTGGCTGACCCACACAGTATCAGTTGGGTCCTACCTTTCCCTACCCAAGCTAGTGGCATTTCAAAAGAGTTTTCAGTGAAAGTAGAAATCAGGTAACTATCACTCAAAACAATATTAGAAAGCTGTGAGTAAATATAACAGGTAATTGAATGATGCACAAAGCTTCAACAACTTTCTTCATATCACAGACTGTAGCTAAACATGCAATTTTTTTTTACTGAGAATTTAACTGTCCAATATTCTAGTAAAGACAACAACATATAGCATTTCAATCATTTCTGCTTGACAGTTTCTTCACCTGCCAAATATCTAGTTTAGGAAAATGAAATTATATGCAGTCTTCACAATATTGCACTTGATATTTAAAAATTAAATAGGCTGATGCTGGAGTTAACAGCAGCAATTCTTTATTGTTTTATTCATCACTTAAGCTGGTTCAGAAAGATTAAAAAAAAAAAAAAAGTATTTCACTTCATGAAGATAAGGACAAATTGATAATTGTAGCGAGTAAATCGGGTTGTCCTTTGCTCTCAAGGAGGTAACCTACTGTTTCACTCCTCTAAGGACTTGCTTAATAAGATGAACAAAATCTCCGGGAAAAAAAAAAATCAATTAAAATTGAGAAAAATCCCTTAGGATAAAGTTAGTTTGTCAGTCCATGCATTTCTCAATCACTCCTTAAGTTTCTAAGTTATACATACTTAGTGCATGTTCCTAAGTATTACTCTTTTTGGTAAAAAGGCAGTTTCACTAGTGAATACTGAAAACAGATGCTGAATCACCAAGGGCTGCTGGGTAAAAGAGGGGGTAGGAAGTAAAATATCCGATAGATGCAGAAAACACAATTGGAAACAAAGCACATATTCCTAGGATTACAACATCAAAAGTCACTAGAAGCTGCTAATATAAAGAAATTCATATATTGAACCGTTCACTTACTAAGTCTTTCTAACCAGGGCCCTTTAGGGCCTTTACCATGCAGTGTATCAGGAGGTGGGGCAGAGAGATTATCCATTCAGTCCACAAACTACAAAAAGCTTTCCCAATCTGCAGTCCTGAATAGCCACCAATGAATCCCAACTTAGAAGAACAATCAAATAATAAAACAGGAGAGCCAGGAATAATTTTTCTTAAGTGCTCTTCATCCTATTTGCTGTTAATTTAAATTTACTAAAAAAGAAACCAAAGCAAACAAAAAGCCTCTTCTTGCTCTTCCCTATGCAAAACAGTAACAACAGTACAACATATTATATATACTTTGAGAAAAAAAAAAACCAACTGTTGCATTGATTACTGTCACAAATTATACTGCAAGTGTATACTTTTGTATTAAAGCACTTGTCACTAAACCCTGAATGTGCCTCAACAGTACGGCCCTACATTATATGGCAAATTATATTGTGCTCATCCGAAATTTCCCACCCAGTGTGTTCTGGATTAAAATATAAATAAACAAATCTATATGTATTATTCTTTAGACCTCAGAATGTGTCTGCATGCTGTTATGTAGGATGCTGTATTTCACTGTACTTATGACTAGTAATTTCAGTGATGAAGAAATGACCTTTATACACCACAATGCCTTAAAAACATTTCAACTGAAGGGGCAATACAGACACAATTATACTTCAGGTCAGAAGAAAATACAAGTGGCATGCCTATCCAGCAAAGTTACTGGAAAAAGAGTATGCCTTTTCAGCACATTTCATATTTTGGACAAAATCTGTGTACAGACATGTAAGGAAGGATTCAGTTGCCTGATCTGTAAAGTTTTATTAGTCCCCAGGGGATACCATCATGGCTTCTGAGAAAACCTCCTGAAAGTCACTTGTCATATCTGCCAGCCCTTAAAGGTGTCACTGGATGCTCTCACACACAGAGCACCTCAAGTGGCACTAGATGTACATATTCAGGCAATTACATTGGGACCAACTTCAGGTAAGATTATTTGCCTCTAACTTAAGGCATCTAGTAGTGTCTAAATCTGAACAAGCGAGACTCTTTCAACAGTCAAAGGAATAAAAACTGGCACACCTAGAAAACAATCTTGTCTATATTACCATACTTTAAGAACAAATTAATGGCTTTCCTGGAGGTGCCATCCCTCTCTATCATCACTATAAAGGGGGTGTAGCTGTGATATAATAAAAAGAATAAAAAATTAAAAAAAAATAATATATACGTATCTGAGGCAAAAGGACTGAAATTCACCATCAGTCATGCTGCCTTAAAAATGTACCAAGCTGCTTCCTATCATCTGTATGTTAAGGAAGAGTGTTTAAAATCAGGTATCTAGAAAGCTGTTGTCTATGCTTCTACTGCTGTTGAAGGAGATGTAGTCAAAGAAGTCTAGAAAGCTATTCGGTGGAGCAAATGTAGGTGTTTGCTCTAGAATAATGAGTCTTGCTTTGACTGTCTTGATTAATCTGACATTGACTAAATGTAGGTGTCTGAATCCAGAGTTGAATTCTTCCCCATGAGCTTGATCAGCTGTGTGAATATGGGAGCCTAGTGCCATCTGTGATGCTCTGCAGTGTCCAAGACATGCAGACTTAACAAAGGACCTGAGAAAGACTTGCACTCCTCTGAATGGCAGCTGTTAAACAGAGAAGATACCCTACGGCCTTTCAAATGCATCTAGATGCCTGTGTTTATGCAACTGAATCATGTCCTACAACTCGAAACAGCAAGTTAATTTGGAGTACCTAATGCATTAAAAAGATATGTTAGCTTACTTGAAAGTTACTTCACCATGTGCAAGTCTTTTACCTTGGTGGCCTGAAACCAGTGACTGGAAGATCTTCCCTTGTCAACCTAAAAACCATTACTCCTTCAGATACTTAACCCTGCATTTCTACTGTATCATGTAATAACCTTAGTCATAAATTTTTACCTGTGCTCCTGAAGTAACCTTTTTATTAGGACAAATATACTCGCATTTTTAAAATGAATGATGGTGAATGTGTCTTTCAATAGCTAAAAGAAGTGAAGAAAAAGAGACTCCATTAAGTTTTTTCATAAAATATTATATTCTTTGGCTACAGCACATTTAATACTTTCTCTGTCATTATCACAAAGGTTTAAAATATTAGGAGCTGTTAAGATTTTCACACTGTCTCCACCTGATGACAGCCAGCCCATAATGATAAACATCAATGTGATAGTAACCACAAATTTGTTATTACTCTGAAGGTGAAGAATAAGAAACCACATCATAAAAATTTGTTCTGCACACCTTCTGTGATATTTTAGACATTTAAGCTGTTGTTACATGTCATTACTCTGTCAGTAACAGATCAACTGTAAGAGGTTTTCCATATATTTCCCCATCATTCCTTCCCTTCACCTCCAGTTCTCACTCATCTAAAGGTTCTTGTCCCTTGCTATAAATCATGCTAGTTCAGCTGTTTGGCTGGCTGTGTTCCAAAATGCGTGAAATGAAAAGGAAAAAAATGAAAACTCTAGAAGTCTAAGAAGTGTTGTTTTGCTTTTGGATTTGTTTTTTTTTCATTGTTGTTGGTTTTCCTTTTTTAAACACAATTATTTCACTGAATCAATTTAGACAACTAAAGAAAGAATTGAATCAATGCAACTCACAGAACAGAGCCATTGGCAGGAATAGCGAAGAGAACCTCCTAAATAGCTGCTATATGAACAGTTAACGTGGAGCCACTGTCCTAATTCACAGCTAAAAATTTTTTTTTTAATAAAAACAAAAAAAAAAAAAGAAAAAAGAAAAAAAAAAGTCCACTATAGTTTTGGATGGATAAATAGTTGCCAGAAAATAACGGGCAAAAAGAGGAAAACTATGAATTATGTGTTGACAGAGTACAGAAGTTTTGGAAGGTCCAGAGACTAGTGGTCCTATTGAATCCAAAAGAGCTGACACAGGACACCAAGAACCTCCTGCTTCAGCCCAGGCCATTAGCATATGCTGCATCAACAATGAGGTCTTGCAGTTCCAGGAGGCTGGGCTGCTATACACAAAGACTGCAGGATTCATAAACCTGATGAAACACGTGATTTTAGATTTTCTCAGCCACCGAAGCATCAGTATCGCCTTCCACTTGTGAGTACACAGTTTGGGTTGGCCTCCCAGCTGCTGTCCCAACCCAGTAATGGTAAACAACTAAGGGAATGCATTGGATAGGCAGCTGTTTTCTACTAATACTAACAGCTTCATTCAACAGCTAGTAACAGCTTAAGGAGTAAAGAAATATTCTAAGAAATACTGGTCATCATCAGTGTCTTCTCCTGACTTGATTTTCTATAAGGGAAAAGCAAAGACTGCTGGAAAAATTAAAGATTGTGTTAAATGCGAGATACAAAATTAGAGTGCTTCTGGAGATACCAACTTCTGACATGCTTTGTATTCGGCAGTCTCAAATCCTCCTACATTCTGGAAGTACCTTTAATACATTTCATATGTCTTGAAGCAGCTGGCTTCATCACATGATCTTATCGCACCTCAATATGTTGGTTAGGGTTACATTGAAACACTGCCATTATTTAAATGGGAAGTAAGTGGTCAGCATTAGTTAGTCTTCTTGGAAGCTGAGCCTCACAAGCCTAGCTTAGTTGATTTTCACCAACTAGTATGTTCCCATGCTGAAGACTTATTACCAGCTACTTTTCGTTTCTGAATCTGGATAGCCAAAGTTGTTATACATTCATTAGACCTAAAAGACTATGTTCAGGATTGGTGTTCTACTAACTCTTTCATTTTATTATTTTTTTAGCTACATAAAACTGCTCAAAACTAAGTATGTGCTTCTGTGGCGGCTTAAGTGCTTGCCCACTGAGGCCACCAATTTAGAGTGTTGTCTTCCTCCTGCTCCCAAGTCTTACACTGACACCCCTTCCTCCACACTGGCACTACAGTTTGTGCCATGTAGTGAGACACTCTGGATGACTGGTCTGACTGGATACCGGCGCTTCCAAAATGGAGAAAAAAGAAAAGAAAATTAAAAAAGGAAAAAAAAGGATTAATTTTCAGCTGGTCTGAGCAGGGAAACAACCTGCTTACCATACTCCTGTTTAATTAGAACACTGTTGTTCAGGGACAGCGGAGAGTTCTTAACCTTGTCTAGCAGAAATGTGTTGCAGCCTGTCTTGATCTACATAAAATGAAAATGTGGTTATATCAGAGCATTCATCTCACTTTTAATTTAGCTCGTATAGGTGAGAATATTAGTGAAGACACTGCTGCACTGCCTTCATCAGGAACTGGCAACTGTAATGCTTGGTACAGGCTTTTAAAGGGACAATACTCTAGCTGCTAGACCACACTGCCAGGTCTTTACTGCTCCTGTCATACACGCTGGCAACGGCTACAGTCACGCTTGCCTTCTGCTATGAAAACATACCCTAATAGTAGCTAATGTTTCCCTGGGTGCTACCACTAATTCTTACTCCACGATTCCTGTGCCCCCTATGCATATTCTTCTTGTGATACTGCAAGCACAAAATACAAAAGACTAAGTTTCAAAAGGACCACAAACTTTTGTGTCTTTATGGACTGGTGAAGCAGACTTGTCCTGCATCTGATTTGCTTCTCCCATTATCATCTTTGGGGGACTGGCTCTTCAAGTAATTACAAGACCCTAACTTCAGAGTTTAAACAAAACATCCCTCAAAACACAGAAGTTCTTCCCTCGTTTTTTTTCTGGGGTTTTTTTTTTTTTGAAACTGCATGTAAAGTTAGGCTAATGAACTTTGAAGTCTGGTTTGTTTTTTACCCAAAAACATAGATTTTAAGAATCTTGCCTTCCACACACTTGTAGGAAAAAGAATACAGCACAATCTGTAATCCTTTCTTATGGCCCTCAGATTCTGAGTGCTTTTATTCAAACAAATGTGCTCATCTCAAGCCTGAACCTGAGCTACAGCTCTTCTATAAACCCCACTGAGAACCTCCGCACAGCATTCCTCCAAACTGCACAACTGCACAACTATTAACTCTGCTGGAACACTCAGTAAGTGAACCAGTAACCATTATGTTTTGTTGTGGATAAGACCTGTACTACAGGAGCTGAAACAGTCACCTAGACTGAGAACCCTAATTTCCTACAAGGTTTCTTGCTATTCATCACCAGATACGCTATCGGAAAGCAAAACGGTGCTGCAACTCAAGTTAGTGATGAGCAAATATTAAGCAAATTGAGTTTACTTATTCCAGAATAAGTGAACAACCCAGCTTTATATTCCACAAAGAGCATGGAATGAGAGAGATTATTTCCTGCTCACACACCACCAGGTAGGACCTACACAAAACCTAAGCTCTCAATTTGGAAACTGCCACCTTTATGGTAGCAATTACTCAGGTCAGACTCTACATACCGATGAATGGACAGTTCCTCTCCAATGACAGCACCAATGGACCAAAATTCAGAGATGTAAATCTTAGTGTTTTACTGCTGTAATCCCTTTCCTGTTTCTACAGCTCACAAGTGCCATAAGACACTTCACTGTCCTTAAGAAAAGCCAACATCTCAAAATATAACTAAGACCAGTAAGAAGCTATATAAACAGAACACAAATTTAATACGAAATTCTAATTCTATGATCCATTATAAAATACTAACAAATAGAATCTTGATATCTTTTAACTGTGTCGTTATGAACATGTCTGAATGGCATAAACATTTTACTTAGCCTATGTCTGCTTTTTCCTGCAATTTGTTTACCACCTCTACCTGATTTGTCATTAGAGAATGTCATGCATTGGTCAGATGTTTTCATACCTTTTTTCTGCTAATTTCAGAAAATGTTCTATTACTGGACTATTCCTTGAGCTTGATTCAACAATCTCAATTAATTGTTGGATTACTCTAACTGTAGTCAATAGTCCTTAATCATATGTTTTCTCTCACACTAACATTTAATAGACCTATTTGCTAGCAGGCTAAAGATTAAAAGCTCCCTTCCTCCATTCCCCACCCCCCTTTTTCTTTCCTTTTGAACACTAGCGCTTCAATGCTGCCTGATCCTGAAAAGTCACAAGATATTGTACTTTAGAGCATGAGTGTACTATAGTTAAAGAATCAGACCTGGAACGTCTGGTATTGTCTGCACTTAAACATCCCTATCTCAAATCACTTCCTTTTTCACTCTGGAAACAGGAACCACTCAAAATACACTTGAAACAGATTTTCATTAAAAGTGAAATTCTTATAAATACTCATGTCATTGGATCCAGACTTTTCCTAAGAATAGAAACCCACGAAGTCCGTTCACATAGTACATACCATCTTAAAAGCACCCTGCCTGAACAAATACCAACTCTTAAACAGCAGTTTCATTCCAAAAAATAACTTGAAGAGTATCATCTTCTTACCAAGCAGACCTGTTTTGGGGGAGTATTAAGGCAAATGTCTACTCACTTCAAAGTTCAGCTTTTGCCACTCTTTACTGCTGTTAAGCCAGCAAAACTAACACAACTTCACTCGTTCTGCAGGAGTCCCACCACCCCTGTTCCTGCAGCAACACTGTTGTTATTAATGAAGTTCTCTTTGCCCCGCCAAAATTTTTATGCTTTACATCTATAAAGTCCCACCACACAAGACCCACCACACAAGACCACTGTTTATCAAAAGCAATTAGGCTGTGCAAGTACAAACAAGAGCAAAATACATGTTACGATGAGCATCTGAAATAAAAAACAAGTGCAAAGGGGAAAAAAAAAAAAAGGCAGTGAAAGATTTAATGAGCTCAAGCTATTTAACTTATCAAAGAGAAGGAGTGAAGATCTGAAAGTACCTACCCAGGAAACAAAATTTCAATAACATAAGCAGTTGATAGGCATGTAATAAGCATATGTAGAAGGGGAAAAAAAAAACAAAACAAAACAAAAACAAACCCAACAAACCAAACAAAAACCAGAACACATAACAGAAGGCAGACACTAAACAAATTTAAGAGTGAGAAGTGAAGAATCCCTATTATCTTAAATTTGAGAAAATTTGATTATTCTTCTGACATACTTCAAATTATTATTTAACCTAATGCAAAAATCCAAAACCTCTAGTACACAGGCCATTTATTTACCTTTTTTTTTCTTTTCCTAGCATTACAGGTATAAGGTGCCTCAACCTGTCTTTCCTGACTTGTTCAAGTGTATTTTGAGTGGTTCCTGTTTCCAGAGTAAAAAAGGAACCCTATCTCCACAGAAACAGCTCTAATTAGCAAATTCCCTGAGCAACAGACCCGAGCTAGCTTCAGAAAGTTAGTGAAAAAGAGTCACACTGGTATGTTGTTATCTATGATGAGATGCATACACAGAAACAAAATGAGAAAACTGAACTAATGGGGTTTTGTATGTGGAAACAGCTTATGGAAGTACTTGGAAAGTGGTATAGCATAAAGAACAGCACAAAACAGTATGTACCTTTGTGCACCTCCTACATTACAGTGACTTGCCTACATGTCCTAAGAACTAGACCTAACTAAGCCAGTGTGGATAAAGGAAGAGTTCCAGTAATTTTAGTGTGGTGCCATAATGTTGGAAAAGGCTTTAAGTACATTAGGTGCCCTACGAATTACCAATTAAAAGCCTTTGATAGTTTAGAACCTTATCAGCAAAAACTATTTTTTCACTAGCAAAAATAATGATCCTATTTTATTTTGCATCTGCAATTACCTGAATCAAGGGGCAACGAAATATTTGGAACTTCTTGCCAAACTTTTAAGGAGAATATTTTGCTACAACGACTGCTTGTCTGCATACGTATATCCCCTTTTGAACTGCTTTCATACTTGAACTCCAGCAACTTTAAGAATGGGTGGAAGCAATTATTTCTGTTCTGATAATCTTAAGAAAAAATGGCAGCAGAACCAGAACCATAAAAGGCAGAGTGCAGAGTATTTTAAGATTCACAGGAACACACACTGATCTAAGAAAATTCATCAGGCTGATCTAAACCGCATATTCCCATTCAAATGGCTTAAAGGATAGTAGAGAATGGTGCTTGATAAGACAAATCCATTTCAAAGTCTTACAAAAAATAGCTACAAGAGATGCAACTGTAATGAAACTCTTCGAAACTAGTAGAAGCCTCGAATACCAGCTCATTTAGACATGAATCTATTCTTCTGGCAACTGATTTGCAAATATGAGACGTTTCCAGAGCAGTAACTAAAATACAACATAATTATGCCCAAAAATAAAAAGAAGCTTTTGATTGTGAGTTGTTTCATGATCAGGTCCATGAGCACAGATCTGCAGTGGTGAAAAAAGATTCTATTAAAAGCAACAATTAAAACATTATTTAGATTTCTAAGAACAATCATGAAGCTGAAGAAGTATTCACTAAATAGCTCAGGTTTAATTATATTTTTATCATTTTCAACAATGGCTACAAATACAGTAAAAAAAATTATTTACATTGGAATCTGAAATAACTATGACTCTTAAAGCTTTCAGTTCTGACAGATTGCCATCTCAAATAAGAAAAACAAAACCAATTTTAACCTAGGACTTTGAGAATATTAGTTCATTACAAAATGGTCAATAAGGAAACTTCAACTTTCACATGCATTAAAACATACTTGAACCTTAGAAGCTGCCCATATTGATAGTCCATGCATCTACTATGACAGGAACATGATGCCTGAAAAGCTTAATCCAAATACCTCAACTGCATCATTTTTATTTCTATCATCCATGCCCACACAGTTCATCCATTTCAGGTTGCTACATATGTCTGAGCTCACTAGTTGTGCCAGAAACAAGTGTAAAATTACTTTTATCTCGTTTTATCTCCATTTATGTAGAGATCTGACACATCTCATGAATATGCCCGTCCCCACAATCCTCTGAATTACTTCAAAGCCCAATACATTAAAAAAAAAATAATGGATAAACAGAACATCTTGGGGAGAAATGGAAGTAAACAAAATTTATTCTTCACTATTTAGTCAATCAATGCCTTATAGAAGTCACTCTTTCAAACACGTATCATCATCTTAGAATAGTGCTAGTAAAATAATAATCATCAAAATAGTAACAGCAATGGTGAAAGATAATGACAATAACTTTATTGTCTTAAATCTCTCCCCCTCTATCCCTACACATAAAGCTTACAGGGTTCCCTAGCAGTATAATTTAACAAAACAAACAAACAAACAAAAACAAACAAACAACTTTTATAATTAAATATACATTATAGCAGCTCAAAAGGTATTCTTATGTTGTTCAACTTGAAATTCAAAGGCCAGATGTCCATGCTTTCATTTGAAGCCTTGCTTGCAGCCACAATAAATGCTACATTAGTAAAGAAACTGAAAGTATTCAAAGAGAAACATAGCTTTGGGAAGGGTAAGGCAGTAAAAAATGTACATATTATGTCAACAAACTTAAAATATGACAAGTATATATATTTGTACTTTTTATTAATAGAATTAATAATTTCAGTGACCAATTACCCTGACAGCAGCCTTGATCATTTTAAATACAGGATGTGTTTAAATTAATATTAAACAAGCTTCTCTTTGAAAGCTTCTGAGGAGCAGTTAGTTGCTCACTAGTGTTTTAGCATTGACCTGTCAGAAAAGGAAAGCTAGAAAATGCAGACCTGGGCTGCTCAGTCACATCTATGAAATCCCAGTTAAGTCTACACACAGCAGCTAAAGAATTACAGCCATATTATTCAAAACCACTATCCCAGAATCAGCATTTGAACAGCAGTCAGTGAGTAATCAAAATGAAGTAAGAAAAGAAGTCTATAAAATATTGCAAAAATATCTCAAATTTGCATTTGCCCATTTTTCAAGCCCCTTTACGAAATGGAACCAGGATGGTTAAGCCATTTTTGGCTGAGTCCCTCCTGTCTACCCCAAACAGTTATGAAAAATTAACTTTTAACACTTTCAGTGAAAATTAAGGTAGGGAATGAAGGTAAAAGATTCTACATGCTAACTCTTTTACATTCCAGATTATCAATGTGCAACAAGTAACGTCAGTTCTTTAGTAAAGGGTATTGGCATCTTCATAAGGAAACTGCTTCAGGCAGCAAGGTCTAGGTTAAGTTTACGGGCATCTTGCTATTGTCTCCACAAATTCCCTGCATCATAATGATCAAAGCAATCTATATTTTAGGTGTCCTATGTAGCAGAGTGTTTAAAGCATAATTACTGTTTCAAAGACAATATATATGAACAACTAAAAGCTGCTGAATATTCACTACTACGTGAAAGACTGACATTTGTTCCTGTTAAGAAACGTGCTAATGACTTTCAAAGATAGAGCAAAGCTCAACACCTTTCATGCAGCAGTGAGTACCCAGTTCTAGACATTGCAAAAGACTTAGCACAAACATTCCTAAATCCCCTGACATCTTCAGAAATTCAGACAAAAGACACCCTTCCTGATTGCTCCTCCTAGTAAATCTCAGACACTAGATTTCAGCGTAGACAAATGCCAAATGAAAACAAACAAAAAAAATCAATCAAACAATTAAAACACTCCACTAAATTTCACTACACAACAAAGGACAAACAGTGTGTGTTACATAATTTACAAAAACTGCAAGACGTTATCATTAATCCTGCTGACAAAGGAGGAGTTGTAGTTCTTTGGTACTGGGATCATTACACTGAAGAGGCAGCAAAACAAATGGCAGAACTGTGTTACTTAAAAAAGCTCCATTTTTTTTTTCATTCAGAAGTTGTAAAGTTATTTCTATAGCATGAAATTCCATATATAATGCATGCTAACTGTGATGAAATCAGATTAGGGAAAATGCCAGAATTCACAAACCAAATACACAGACACCCTACAATCACTCCTGAAAAAAAGTATCTGTGTTTTATGATGACTCGCAGCATTGAGCCCATGTTGAACCTTCTCTGCACGCACGAAAAGACCTGAATGAACATCACTTCCAACAATACAAGGTACCTTTTCTTCACTGTGGAAAGATTTGGTGGTATACATTATCTATCATCTTGATACAGAAAGTTAAGCAGTTAAGCCCCTTATAGTTCAAAATACCTCATAAAGTCTACAAACCATTACTGCCATCAAAAATGAACTAAATGAATTAATATTTCAGAAATTCATTAAAAATTAAGAATACTCATTTTTACAACTTCCTAAGTTTAGCAGAATATGTTCTTCCACCAAACTGTTTTACATTTAAGTAGGAGATTGTTATTCCCATGAACCTATTGTTAGCTTTAGAACTGAAATGCGATTTTTTATATGTTCTTTTAATAAAATGGATTGCATGTATCTAACAAATTCTTACAATAGGAACTAATCCTACCATCATCAAGGTATACTATCCTGTATTTTAAGCACTATGAATAGTATCTGAAGTATTTTATTTAATAGAAGAAAATTTTCATCATTTATTGAAATGTTCCAAGGCAATGCCTTGAAAATGCTATCTGAACACTGTTACAGCTTAATTCTGTAATTCATGAACTTTCGTGATTTGACTGTCAAGAAACTGCAATATTTTTTAACCCATTTCCTATGCACTAAAACTTTAAATTCCTACCTCTGAGAAAGCTGGCTCTAGACCAAACATTTCTGACAGAAATTATCATTCTTCATCCCAATAACAGTGATAGCAAAAATAAAAATAACAGGCTAGGAGCCAATCTTACAACCTGATATTCTACATACCCCCTCCATGAAACCTCCTATTCAGTATCAACACCACAATTCCAAATGCTGCCTTCTGCTCTAAAACCCCATTTTGTTTATTTTGCAGCCTCACAAGTAAGATTGCTCCAAAAGGCAGCCTTCTCCTACCCATTATTAACTACCTCTATCTCTTATAACATCTTAAATTCTTCTTCAGTTGTGAATGACCTCTTCCTAACTACCATTCCCCATTTAGTTCACATCAGCAAACTCACAAAGCAACCTTCAGAGACTTGGCTGTTGACCCTTATGTATTTGTATGTATGAGAGATTCTTAGACATGGACATAAAAAGGGGGTGTTCAGGGATACTAATCGCACTTTATATAACAACCATGTGAAATTAATATCATCAGCGTTGTAGACAGTGCTAGAGGAAGAACAAAACAGTGCTATGTCAGTTAAAGAAAAAGGTACATGGAAAGAGAATATGCACCAAAACAGGACAATTTCCAATGCTCTATCTGCAACTTCGGTGAAACCATCAATTATGTTTTTAGACTGAAAAGATACCAACTTCCACAAACTGATGAAGCTCTGAAGTACTGCCACATACTTTGCTTGACAAAAGTCTCTAGATGATGAAAACACACACTAAGGATATACCAAATTTTGGTTTTCTATATAATTTTGTTCACATATATAACTTTCACGGTTTTTTATTGTGAATGGCTTTTATATTTCCCTCTTTCCAGAAAAGAAGGGTACTTCAGGAGGATGGGAAATAAACGCCTTTAAAATTCCTAAAGATCAAACCCGAAGTAACTAGCTGTAGCAAAACCCAGCTTGCTCTTCTTTTTTGCCAGACTGAAGACAACCACAGAAAGAAAACAAGAAGAGGTTTCTTTTTTTTTTTTTTTCCCTCTTCCCTCCCCTTTAGAAGTACTAACAACTTTTCTAGCTTAGCCACTGAAGGAGGAAAGTGATAATCCCTTTGAAATTCAGCACTTAACACCTATACGGTAGGTGATAATTGCTGCATTCCAAGAGGATTAGCACCGTGGAACCCACTTTACAGTGAAGTCAGGCCACTCTGAACAGAGTAAAGTTTTGCTAAAACCATGCCTACCCAGGGAAATTTTGAGTTTCCCACTGGTTTTGTGTAGACAAGGTTCTTGTAGCTTCGGATGTATTTTCATGAGGTCGGCAAAAAGCTGCTGAAGAAATCAACTGGTGTTTAAAACGGGTTTTCTGTTCTAAGTAATAATAATACTAGAGTAAGAGTGTACCTAAACAAGCATAAACTAGTAAAATTCATAGCTTGTGAAAAGTGCACAGGTTATTGTAGCATAGATTTCTTCTTTCTTTTCTCTAAGATTTGGCAGGACTACCATGAACTAGGTGCTCACAATAAAACAGTAGCTAGTAATTTTGTACTTTATCAGAACCCAGCGGTTTAAGTGATGCTGTCAGATCATGCATAGCTATAGGAGATGCTTTCTATATTAATATATATGACATTACCAGGGAACAAAAAAGTCCCAAAGGCAGCAGGAGGGATGAGCGATGAAAGGCCTCTCAAAAAAAAGCAGAATAATTTAGGGCTTTCTCTCCATCTTCCACCAACAGACTTCGGCTCAACCTAAGTTCCAGGGTTCCCACTGTGCAGCACCTCCCACAGAGCAGAGCATGCTCTGGAACAAGTGGGCTTCTCCCTGAACAAGCCGAAATATGTGGGGCATGGAAGATGGTGCATGCCCAGTCTCATCTTTCTCTGCCACCAGAATATGGCGGAGGGGGCATCCAAAGGCTGAAATCACCCCGTACCTCAGTAACCAACTGCAGTTGTTTTGCTATACACAGCAGGCCAGCTTGCCAAGATTCAGTAGAGAAGATTTCCAAGAGAGAGGAATGTGGCTTTCACTGGATTCACATATTTTTCTTTCAAAAATTATACTTCTCTCTTCATTAGTGCTGACCTCTCCCCTGTTTCCTCCTTTTAAATGTAATGTTAAAACCCCTGTGTAATCAATCCACAATTCATTTCCCAGACTAGGCTCAGAACACTGCAGTTAGGATGCAGGACAATTCCATGGCACACAGGATGACCATACCTAAAACTGAAGGCACAGTTTCCCCCTCTCCCACCACCATCATTCATTTCTGTCCCTGTTGCCCATTCACATGTAACAGCACAACTGCTAATGAAACGTTTTCCCAAAACAGATGAGGGTAATAAATATAATACTGAAAAAGGGAGCACAGAGGGGGAAGGGAGGGTGTGTGTTAAGCAGGCAGCATTTTTAGCCTAGACCTGATCCTGTACAGAAAATGGTCACACACAGTTGTACAGGCATAGCTATACAGGAATGCAATCACAGTGCCTGGAGGAAGCAGGAGAGAGACAAAATTATCTAAACCAGCCCTGCTGTCAAAAAGGGCTGTAAATCACAGCCTTACTTCTACAGAAAGACTATAAACACTGGACATCTTTTATCTGATTAAGGAACTGTTTATCTGATTCCTTTACCTATCATATTTATGTGATACATTTATTAACACATCACCCACTAATACATGGATTTATTTCATACTTGCTTTTCATTAACTTTCAAGTTGCTGTTATTCTGTGCATGTATGAATGCCCCAGCTATTGATCTCTGCAGAAGAACAACCCCTTTGACTATCTCTAGCCAAATGCCATTTATTTTAAAGGGAAAAAAATACCAGGAAAGGTTTAACATGTTAAAATTGTTTATGCTTAAACCTGTTTATGTACAAACACATTTTTCTTTTTTCTGAGATTTGTAAGGTATGCCTCAAGTTTCCTTGTCTTACACCACACAGCCATCGCTAACGAAGGGAGGCTAAATTGAGAAAAGCTGGCAGCTGTAAATGTCAAGATTATGCCCTCCTTATCACTGATACTCCTTTCCACAAAGCCCTCAGATCCTCTGATCATCATATATGGCAAGTGAGCTCTTAGGAATGATGTCAAAGAAACTACTTCAACATCCAGGCAACTTTTAAAACCAGGCAACTCTTACAGTGAAGATAACTCCAAACCGCCAAGTAGATTAAAAATGGTGACTGAAGACAGAATTTCTCCTGGGCAAATTGCCAGTATTTTTTTTGAAAGGTAAACTCAGGCTTTTAATTAGCATGAACACTCCTCCCTATGAGCATTGCCACTGCCTGGATTGTCTTTAAAAGGAATAAAAATGGCATCCCATGACTGCGCTGTGGAGCTTAGACTTCCAGCAAGCACAACAGAGAATTTACAAACCATTGCCCGCAAGCTGAGCCATGGAAGTTGAATGTTGGTACAACCGAAGGTGAAGAAATTTTTAAAAAGCAAACGATGCCACAGTCAAGTGAATACAGAGTGAAGTGAGGTAAAGAAAACACATTTAAGCCTGGCAATTTCTCCACTCCTGTTATTGGTAGTTTTTAGTAGTTACTCATTCTTCTGGTTCTGTAAATTAAATCTCTACTAAGAAAGCTAAATCAAGGATGATTACTAACTTCTGATTTAACTTCCCTTCCTCCCACAGTTCAAAATGAAGTGAAAGTTACCCTCTGTCTGGCCTGTCATGGTAGGCAATGGTCCAAATCAAGGAAACTGAGTCAAGCACCTTTTAAAGTCAGTATTATATGTTTCAACAAGCATCATTATCTATTTGTTTGTGATACAATGTTGTTTCACAGTTAAGATTTTGAATAACAATTTATTCCAAGAGCGGAAAATTAATATGCTAATAATGAAAATAACCTATATCCACTCCTCTAAAATGATGCCTAGAACACAATTATCTTTTTGTTTCCAATTTGTATGTCCACTGCACCATTTTATAATTATTAGAAGATACTCCAGGGCATATGTTGTGCTGGTGCACAGAGACTTCTCTGGTGGCTGGAATCATTCAGCCCTTGGACTTGTGAATCACAAAGCACCCACGGCATAGCAAATCCTCGTACGACACGTCACGTTGTATCTTATTGCTTCCACACAACGCTTGCTCTCCTACCCTATCACCAGTAGCGAAACACTTAAGTACAGATGGGCTGAGCATCACACCCCCTGGAATGCATCCCCACATCCCTGCTCCCATCTCCAGACTATTAAAAGCACAAGGCATTTCTTTCCAAGCTTGGGATGAGCATTTACATCTGGTACCAACGCATTCACAAACATGTCTGAGTTTTCTTTGGGGGAAAGGGAGGGAGCTGCTGTATGGATTTAGTAATTCCCGGCGGTCTTTTGTAGGTGTTTAAAAGCACTTCGAATTAGCCGAGAAACTCATTTGCATGGCAAGAGTGCCAACGAGTTCCTACATCAAACATTCCTGGGAGGTGCCTGCCCAGTAGCAGTGGGTACAACCAGCACTCTAATCACTGCTGAAATCATTGATAGCGCTGTCTATCCACACTATGACAGACAAAAGCTGAAATGTATTAAACATAGCAATCCATCATCCCGCAGATGGGAAGCAGGAGCCAACAGAGTTCAGAGGGAGCGACTCCCGCTGCTAACAATGGCTGAAGTACTGACAGTTCACTACTCCTTGCTCCTCACCGGGCTCTTCTCCCAGCTTCCCAAGAGCAATAAATGAACAAACAGCCAACTGAAGAAGGATTTAAATGCTGCAGACTTGCTGATAGCTATTATTCCAACTCAGAAAGCCTATAAACAAGTCTAATGAGACATCAGTTCTCTCCTAAAAAAAAAAAAAAAAAAAAAAAAAAAAGAAAAAGACGGTTGTTGCATTAAGGAATTGTGAATTCAAATAAATAAGAACTCCCAAAAAAACCCACCAAACTTAAACATGTTAGGTGTGTAAATCTCATCTGAATATATGAGAAGCTGACGAGCTAAGTATCTAGCACTGGCAGCTGGCAGCTGGAGACAAGCTACGAACAACAGTGCTCCAAATTAAGAAGTAATTTATGTGGAATACATCATTATTTTAACATGAAGGTTACAAAGCTTTAAAGGGAAGAGGAACAACTCCTGGACTTTTAAAGAAAAATAAGTCCAGAGCAAAGTAACGCTATTTATGAAAGTTGATTTTAATTTCCTGACTTATTTCTTGTAGGACACATGAGTCACACAATATAGCCAAAGGAAAAACTGCAACTGCTAACACCACATTAGTAAAGTATAAAAGGGAAAGACACTTTTCTTAGCATTTCAGCCTTGTCGTTTCCAATTTTCTGCTCTTTGGACATGCTTGTATTCAAATTCTGGAACATCTATTCAGCATATCAATCCTAATTAGACAATCTGGGTCTGGAAAGGATGAGAGCTGGGTCATTTGCATAATTTAATCATAAATACTCAGTGATACATATTTCCAAATGCATTTGTACAATTATCTTTTCATCCTTGGGGCAATGGTATTAATATGATTAGGCAATATTTCTGGAAAAAACAGACAAGTATGCACTCTTTTTAACTGCAGCTTAGGGCGATATGAAAAATTAATTAATTTCTGAAGAAAATCAATTTCTGTACGTGACCACATTAGACACTGCTAAACCAAGACACAGAGTCCTTTCTCAATCAGAACATTTTATAATTCTTTTCTAAATTCTGATTGCTATATGAACATTTCAACAATAAAATTGTTATATTATTTAAATTATCTTAATACAGAGGCATGGCAAAGTGACTATTTCTTTTTCACATTACCCTGACAGACATCGTGTTTTAAAAAATGTATTGTTTGACCAGTCAATAGGAAACCTTAGCATTTGGTCTGAACTCATCTTATGTGATCTTTTATTAATGCACATTATACCAACTGAATTCAAGGACAGCGGGAAATAATTCAGCTCTGAAAACCACAGCTTAAAAAAAAAAAAATACAACCACACTACCCTGAAGTATTTTAAAATTAATATAAGGTTGCTGTTTGTTTTGCTACAAAGAATTAGATAAGGTGTTCCTTCAACAGAAGCATACTCATTACAAAAATGTTGTGACATATGTGGGACACAGCCAAGCACCCAGGTGGCTAATCTCATTTTTAGAAGAAAGATACTGCTTTGTATGTTAATTGGTGCAAAAAAAAAAAATTACATTTATGTTTTTATATGTACCGTCTTTATTTCTTCTCAATCAACAGAAAAAGTAGAAATTACTGCATGCAAATGTTCAATATTCATTTCATTTGCATGAAGGTGCTTGAACATTTTTTTTATTCTAACAAGCTCATTTTTCATGCGTTTTGTCTTTCATCCTAATCTAGCATCTGTCATTCCTTTTTGAAGTTATTATCGGCCCAATTCCCTCTTGGACATGGTTGCTGGGTGACCGGTATCTTAGCACCCACTTTGACAGGAACAGATGTGAATCTGATCAAGAGATTTCCCATGAGTACCTGAAATCACAAACAACTTTCGGGAAAAACAAACAGCCTTGCTGTCACCGTCCCTCTCTCACCCTCCTTCCCATCCCTTCCCCCATCCTCCTCCCCAAAAAGCAAGTACAAGGGAGTTAAGGCAGAGTTAGCCAGCGTCATTAAAACATTATTATTTGGCAGGTGAGCTCCCCAAATGGCTTTCTAGTCATTTCTGCCTTCAAACAGCGACTCTCAGCTTTAAGTTTTAATAACCACCCTTTGAATACTTCCAAAGACAACTGTTCGTTTCTAAGGTCACCATCTTCTAAACGTTCTCACATTGAACTTGTTTTCGTCACATGAATGCTCTCATTTAAATCAATGGGATTACTCGTGTAAGCAAATTTCACATGCACACAAGCACCCACCACTTGTTTTATAACACCTAACTCACATTTTGATTACAAATAATGTTCTTTGATCGTTCCCGCACTTGGTTGCCAGTATCTGTGAAACTCCAGCTTATGAAAACTCTGCTAGCTATGCCATGTGGGTACCAATAGTGACAATATTTAGGGAGCTGCATAATTTTGTTCCTATAAATCATCCAACTGAGACACTACAGGCAACAGGACTCCTCATACAAACCAAACTTTCCTTCCTTCTTGCAGGATTACGACTTTGATAAGCAACCCGATGAGCAACCCAATATCACAGTGACTATATTTGTTGCAGCACATGTGATACGAAAAAATATGAAAAAACCTGGAAATTACAGTGATATGCTTCTGAAATAAACTTGGAACCATACAAAGAATTCAGAATTTCCAGAACAACCAAATGTCTAAAAAAAAACCAACCCAAATGTGTCTAACGAAATATTTCAAGCATCTGTGCCACAAGAATCTCACCCCACATCAAACTCCAGAGCAAAGTTTATTCTTCTTGGTTGTTTTCCCAGGCACTGCTCTAAACACAGTCCTACTTAGCAAAGGCAACATTTGTGATTCAAAGAATGAAAATTTGATCATACCTACGTAAGCTCAGAAGGCTGCATGTAACAATAACACCAGGTAAATTTGCTTTAACATGCTGTCAACCAGCCTTTCACTTCTGTCTCTTCACTATGCTACTCTTCAGCATGTTCCCAGCCCCATAGCCTCAGGGCTCTTGTCTCTGCTAGGGTTAGCAACTGCTTCCAACCAAGAATCCTCTGTATTTAAAGTTTTCACAGCACCTAATGAAATAGGGCTTCCATGAAGTACTGTATATTTTCATCTTAATTTTCTTCAAAATCCAGAGTGCTATGTGAGGGGAAGAAAATAAACAGGAGAGGAGAGGGAAAGAGGGAGTTTGGATTTTCAAAGATCTGAATTCGTTCCTTTGAGTTGTTGTTTTATGATTAAAGAGATAACAAAGGAATTTCTTCCTCTCTAGTTTAGACACAAAGAAAATTTAAGACTAACATTTCAATCACAGTGAAGCATTCATTGCCACTACAGCTGATCTTAAAGATTTCCCTTACTTATCACCAAATTCAAAGAGCAGCCAAAATCTTCTATTGGTAAGTCAAAAGCCTTAGACTGGACCTCTACCTTCCCTTAAAAATCATTTGGGAATAAAACCATTCTCTTTGTCTTGGAAAAAATGTCTTTCTCTACCCACTCAGGCTATCAGCATCATACAGCAGTCAAACCTGTTGATGGCATCAACAAAAACTGAATCACTAAAAGCACTGGGCTGACTTAGAAAAAGCAAAAAAAGGAGCTTAGGGATCAATACAACCACTTCTTTGAGGTGAATTAGAAAGGGACATTATGTACGAATTTATAATAAATATATAATAGTGATAAGTAATCACCATTTAGAAGATTTGCCCTTCAGTTTGCCAGTCAAAGGAAGCACAGGCTGTGGATAATGGGCCTATGATAATGCCTCACAAAACAGTTTGGTTATTCAGACTGGCAAAGTCATGAATGGCTTAATAAAAACTGTATGGAAAAAATCACGAGAGTGAAAAGCAAACAGAGTAAATAGGTATCTTCTTACTTGTTGTGGTAACACCATTGTTCCCATTTCTCACCTGCAAATCCTTTTTGCCCAAGCCAAAAAAGTGGCTACAAACTCAGAACTACGTGACAGCGGTAGCAGTAATTCCACATGAAAGCCTCCTCTGCCACATCCACATGGAAGAGTAGGAAGTCTACAGCCAGGGATCATTAGCTGAGCTGTTTAGTCATTCTAAAGTGTTAAGATGGCGTATAAAGAGAAAAGCAATCTATACAAGATGAGCAGTATTCAGATCTGTCACTCATTCACTAGAAACAGGTAGACTTATGCAGGCACTTAACGCCAATTTCAGCGCTGAAAATGTCTTTAAAGGATGGGAAAGATTGCCTGAGAATAGGAAATGGTTTCCACAAGAAGGTGGAAGCAAAGCCTCGAAGGTTTGCAGAGCCTCTGTGGGATAGTAATTGCTGAGGCAAACTTAGGCTGAACAGAGCATTCACTTAGTTTGTTAAATAAATCAAATGCAAGCTAATTCTAATTTTAACATAACCCTGTAAGCGTGTAGTTCCAGATATTCAAATGAACTAAGGAACCCTTTCCCGTCCTTAGGGCCCACTGTTTTAGCTTAGCTCGCTCCAACCTGGAACTACACTGAAGAAACACTGGGACACTTCTAAGTACCACACCACCCCACCAGGGAAGGGTAAGCCCTCACTGTAGGATATTTAGGCTTCTAGCTCAAACCAAAGTACTGAAACAGGAAGCCATGGTAGCATCTATTCATTACTTTCACTGATTTCAAGAGGAGGTCTGAATCCAGATTTTCCAAATCTCAAATTTTCAAATTTTCAGTGTAATTGGGAGTATGGGAAGGGTTATTTTGGAGGAAGGAAGAAAGGAGTCTTGGCATCTTCTTGTAAACTGTCTCACTGGGTAACCAAACCTTTTTGAACCTTGATCCACCATGTCCCACATCCCAGGTGAGCAGCCTAATGACCCACCTGCACAGTCACACTCTTTTCCGTAGACTGTATGACATGTACTAACTACAGTCACTCCCTGCTCTATGTTCACATTTTACATGCAGCAAAATGAAGCCTAAGTGATTAAACCCAGAGAGTTCATGGTTTGAGGATTTAGCCCATACTGAAGAAATGCTATAATTTAAACTTTTTTCACCTTAATTATATTGAGAAACCATTACACATTTTAAAGAATTAGAACGCTGAACTGTTAAATATTAGGCACATGACCCATACCTAATGTAAAGTAAGTTTCTAAAAGTGTCCTCAGAAAAATTTAGTAGAAAAACAGGTGTAGGAGAAAATTCAAGTGTGACCCATAAGGCCCTAGTACTTAGAAATGAATTGGGATCAGTTCATGCCTTTCCCATGGGGTAACTTGTATAAATGTAATTCTATGGTTTCATAAAACCAGGTCAAGTTTCTGTCCCTTGAGGACCTTTGGCAATTTGAAGCATGGCAGCCACTTTTTCCTGGCTACAAGTTCAAATCTGCATACGTTCTGGGTTTGTGAAAGGAAACGATTAACCAAGCTGAAAAGACAGACCCATCCAGACTGCAGCACACCTTCCACACATAAATCCACTTACGGGGTGAAACATGATTTCACAAAACAGTGTTTAGAACTAGTTGGCTCTTTTCATTTAAGCTGATGAAAAAGCCTGTGTTTTTCACCTCTAAAAAGATAAATATTTTTCTTTCATCAGCTGGCACACCAAATAGAAGAGCAGACAACCTTATCACGTAACAATGCCAGCAGTTTTTACTGACGACATTCTTCTCCCTAAATGTCAAAATGTTTTACTCATGTAGTCATACTTTGGAATATTGGTGAATACATGTGTGCTCTACAATGCATTTCATAACTATTACTGTATTACCTCTCATGATACCATTGTATTAGCCTAATTTAAGTAATAAAACACGTAGAATAAGGCAAAACAAGACAAAATCATAGACGGGGTCACCAGAAAAGATAAAAACTGTACCTGGCAGACCCACATCAGCAAAGGCCCAGCAGCAGAGCTAAATGTCATGGATGCTCCACTCCTTAAAAAACAACCTGAAGGCGGCCTAAGAAGGATGCTAGGAGAGGGACTCTACAGAGGGACTCTACAGAGGGACTGTAGTGGTAGGACAAGGGGGAATGGGTTCAAACTTAAAATAGGGTAAGTTCAGGTTAGATATAAGGAGGAAGTTCTTCACTGTGAGGGTGGTGAGGCACTGGACTGGGTTGCCCAAGAAGTTGTGAATGCTCCATCCCTGGCAGTGTTCAAGGCCAGGTTGGACAGAGCCTGACACAGCCCCTGACACAGTCCAGGGCGAGGCATCCCTGCCCATGGCAGAGGGGTTGGAACTAGATGATCTTAAGGTCCTTTCCAACTCTAACTACTCTGTGATTCTAAGTCCATATGCAGACCAAAGGCCAGAAGACACAAAGGACTGCCCCATCTAAGCCCACATCAGACAGACTGATCTCTGCAGGAAACTCCCCACAGGGACAAACACCAAGACAGCTTCAAACAACATATTCAAAGAGCAGAGGATGGATAACAGGCAAAGAAATAGAGGATCTTCAACCAAATTACCTTTTCAGTGTGTATACTTGAGATCTACACACTGTGAAGGTGCACTGCCTCTTCTGAAAGTATATTCCAGCCTTTCCTCCACTCTACTGGAATGATGCCAGAGAAACTCTGAAGAGTAAAATCTGTTGAAATATATTAATTCTTACCCGCTTCCTACCTGTTGTACTTTGAGGTGGCCTCAAGCCAGTCCAACAGCTGTGGCTATACCCAAACATCTCGACTAAAAACCTCACTAATGTCCTCCCTAGGAAATGTTATGACCCCTACCTTAAACAATTTGCATGTGTGCTCCTGAAACAGCTATATGCTGTTAAATTAGTATTTCTAATGCATCTGCCTCCTAGCTTCCCCAAAATGTATTTTACCCATAGCTGTATTTTAAACTGCGTATTACTACAGCAGGAGCTTCACTTTCTACTATTATCTTTATTTTTAACATGATATTTCAGCAGCAAATTAATTTTGAAGGGAATCAGTAGAATCATAAGCCACCTACAATATCAAATAATGTAAGACAAAATAATTTATTTAGCATTTTATGTTTATTTTTTTAACCTGGCCTGTTAAAAGCCATGAGTAATAAATAAATAAATAAATAAATAAATAAAAGCACACAAAAGTAAAAAGCAACAAGGCACAAAACCCCCAACCAATTGATCCTGCTTTGAATTACAGCAATATACAACAAATTTTGCAACAGACCTGTGGAATTAGTCTTTAGCGATAGATACAGACACAAATAATAAAGTCCTACATGCCATCTATACTGCAAGAATTGTTCTAACAAGCTAAAAGAGAAATTAAAAAAAAAAAAAAAAAGAAAAAGAGATATATGACTTTTCACTTGTATCAGTCCTTATTACACACTTAAGGTATTTTCCTTCCCCCACACCTTTTTTTTTTAAGCTTTTAAGCAGAAATTTAAGGAAACAGCAAACAATTGGAAAATGGTTTCACTTCCTTCCCACCAACTATTAGTGAGTATCAGAACTAAAATGTGAAAAGTGACAGCCATGGTATACATCTTGGAAGTGCCCAAGTCCTTTGAAAAGATACAGGCCGCTCCTGTGCTACAAAAAAATGAATAGGAAAAAAAAAAAAATCACAGCAGGGGGTATTTGGTATATACCATGGCTTATACCAAATTCTGATATTAATTCCTGTCAAGACATTGCCCCAATTTCCTAAAATTAATACTGAAAGAAGGCAAGACTCACAAAATCACTTAAAAATGCATCATGAATCTATTTTATGCAACAGGTGTTAATTTACAGAACACTAAAATGAAAGCATTTTTTCAATGCTTTCAAACTGTCCCCACAAATGCCACAAATTATACAATAAGACAGTTTCCTATCAAAGATGTCAACTAGTTCTTTTATAGCATTACCAAATATATCTTGCATATGCTTGGTTTAGAAGATGTATGTAGGCTACTGAAAGCAACAGGACTATCCACATTCTTAAAGTTAAGCATATGGTTAATACCACAGCTTTTTTATTTTAATGTAAATAGCTAAGTCCTACAGGTGACCTTCTTCAACAAAGAAATGTTTTTATAGCAGGCCAGGAGAATGGAAATAAATTATATGCTTTGTAAAGGCAGATAATGCTGGCATCCACTAACACATGATATAAAACCAATTAAAATATTAGGTTTACATTTTTACTACATTTGAGAAAGTATAGTTCAAAACCAATAGTTTTAGCTATGTTTTTAAAGAACGTTCAAACTATTAATAAGCCCTGACTAGATTTATCACCAATAAAAATGTAATGCATTGTTTGCACTTCTCTTAAAAATACAGTACCTATAACCTGAAAGCAGTTTTTTTCTGTCCCACACATTAAGTCATGATCTAGCTCTTCATTTAAAAAAAAAAATAAAATCACTAGCATGAGAACAGTATGAAATCAAGGTTACAAAAGATGTAATTAAATAGTAATAAAAAATCTATTTATCTATTACCTGTTCCCTTTATAGTTTACTTTATGTAACTACTTTCTTTTTGATCCTTTGTAATTGTTTTATGTCAGATGAAAAAGTAAAACATTTCCCAAAAGTAAGATTTAAAAATTATTTCTGTCATATGACAATTTGTAAATGTCTGAGGGACATGTCCTGAACAACAGCTTTTGGTCCAAATGCAAAATACCTATTACCTGTTCTCAGTACAATATCATTAACAAGTGCTCTAATATGAACATTATTCAGAGCTATGAACTTCAGTCATGACATCGTAACGTTATAAATATATTTTATCTGTCAATTATGCTAAAAATATTTGCAGCAGTCCCACGTACTCCCCTTCTTCCCCCTTCTCCCAGCCCCATCCAATTCCAGTATGTAACTGTAATCTTGTCAGCCAGGCAATATGTACATACACCTGTGTATGAGCTTCTCAGTCATACAACCTAAGAAACAAATTAACATAAAAAAAACATGTCTTAATAATGAAGGTGTACTTTTTTTTCTAGTATTTTAGTATCGCACAGAAGTATAATGTGAGTAAGAAAACGCGTCTGAAAGCTCTATTTGAACTCAAGCTTGTTTTGGATCAAAAGGAATTTAAGCAGAATTTAGCCATTTGGCTGATTTAGGGAATAATTCCATAAATTCTGAGGATACGTAAAATTTCATGACCAAACATCCTCTTATTTGAATGGAAAAAGAACGGGCAGTTAGTTTGGCCAGGTGCACCAGGAAATCTTACTTGCACCTGCTCCACTGTTTCCGGACTATTGCTAATTTGAGCCTTCGGACGGACATAAAATCCCACTGTTTGACATTTGCAACAAATTTTTTTGTGTGGTTTTTTCATACTAAAATAACTTTCTTTTTCATGAGGAAGATGGAAAGTATACAGGATTCAAAGAAAATACCTACAGTAAATTAGCTTTGGAGTGAACAGGGTACCATTAACCAGAATAATGAACTGGAAGTTATGTAGGTGTTACCCACACAAGTATTCTCAAGGGTGCACAATAAAATCTTTAGATTGTTTTAGTACATCAAAAGTATAATATTGAAAATATTAAAACCAAAAAGAAACAGAAAAAAAACCAGGTTTATACTATTTTAGAAAGTTTATGTTTATTCCTAATAAACTGTTTGAATACACATGATTTACAAGATCTTTCCATACAATTCTGCAAATTGTATTTCTATATATTCATACATCTGTCACGGGAGGATGTTGACTCTAAATGTAATTATCACAAAACATTGTTTAAAGCAAGGTGAACTGAAATATCAATCACAACTCATGCAAGCAGTTTGATTAGTTTTGGTGAATGTACCCTGAACTGCTCCACAGGGTCCTTTCAGTCCAATATCCCATCTCTAAAAGAGACCTATGGAAATTCACAGGAGAGAACGCAAGTATTCGGTATTTAGAGAGCTAACCTTCCCTGGTTTGGTTTCCCAGCTCATCGCTATCAGTGATTTAGAGTAAAGAATTCCAAACTGGGATGTAACTGTATGGTCAAATGCTGAGATCCTTTCTCTCACAAAATTCAGAGACAGCATTTTTCTACTTTATGCTATGTAAAATATACTCTTTTTCTTCCACTAAAAAAGAAAAATAGTTTAAAACAGTTCACAGTTATTCACAGTTAATATGAAATTTCCATATTTAATAATTACATTTCAATATTCCTCAATGATTATGAAATGAAACCTCAGCACTTGTTAGGAGATGCTCCCAGCTAAGCACTGTATCAGATAAATAAGCAGAACATAGTAGGTTAAAGATAAAGTTGAAGTAACCTGGATTCAAGTCACAGACATACCTTGATTCTAAACATAAAGATTTTTGATTTATGTTTCAGGATTCTGGAAAATAATTTAAATGATAATGGAGAAAGAAAAATTCTTCCTTAATGCATGCTGAAGAAATTATATATGAATTAACTCTCTGGATCATAATAGCTTTTTGCAGATGACTCTTCAGCCCTATCACTTAAATACATATTTAGGCAACTAAAAATTTACTGTCAATTCATATTATGTCAGTCCACATTATGGCGCTGTTACAGTATGCACATTTAAAGATTATTGAAAAAATTACTGCTCATGTGCAGTATATAATTTGCAAAAGGTTAATAACTATTTTAAAACAATGAATGGAATTAACTCATAATGCAAAGCAGACGCTCCAAATGTTATTTTAAAAACAAAACACATTTAACTTATGAAAGAAGAAAGAGGATCTAAATCCAGTCCTGTTGCTTAAAAACAGGCAGGCATCATGGCTGTTTTGGACTCCCAGTTCACTGGTTCGCACAATTTTGATAAAACTCGGTAGTTTCTGACTAGTCCCTCTGCTCTCTTGCAGCCAGAAATTATTTCTCACAGCTAAACTTGTAAGGCTCCTTCATGAAGAGGCAATGCTGAAAGGGGTTTACCTGTATCAGATCAGCAGAGATAGCAGTAATAATTCAATATACCTACAATATAGTTCAAAAGGAAAATATTAAAATTCAATCCAGTGTATGACAATTCTGTGCTTCATATGCAATTCACTTTAGGAGATGAATCGCGGAGATAGGCAAAAACAGACGTCTGGAACAATCTAGTAACAGGAGAGAACACAAGAAATACTACCTGGCAGTCAAACGAATTTAACATTTCCAAGAAGCATTCAGAACACACTCCAGATCGCAAAATATTAAGCAGGCTTGTAAGATTACTTTGGGTGCATTTTGGTTTACAGCACGGAGAGGTCTGAGAGGAGAGAATGAGTGCGGGCACAGCAGCCCCCACAGAGCCAGCCCATAGGGGACACACTTCAGGGTGCTTCTACACAGCACCCAGTGGGACCCACAGCCCCAGATACTGTGCCTGCAGCTCCAGAAAGAGAGCGGAGGCCTAAGATTGAAGTGAGCATGTGAACAGAGAGACGAATGGTTTCTGGAAATAACAAAGCTATTTGCTGCGCTTTCACACAGTCCGTTCTCCTAAGCTGATGGAAAAGTGACAATAAAACTGCATTTTTATGTAAGCTACCACTGAAATATTCCTTAAAACAAAACAAACAAACAAAAAAAAAACACCACCACAAACCAAAAAAACACAAAACCACAAAACTTCACCGATATTCATAGCTATGAGATAAAGGAGGAGTTAATCAAATTGAATACTTGAGGAAAATATGTGAAGTAATCAGAGAAAATACTCCCTCTGCCCATCACTAGCAGCCCCTCACACCCCTGCACTGGAACAGCACCGGTAGCATTGCACAACAGGCGACAAATGTTCACTGGGGAGAAGTGTTCCCTTCCTCAAGTATCAGACACTAGGCTACTGTTAGGGACCAACTATCAGATCAAAAGTCTGTTATGTTGCAGTAAGTATGGTTCAAATATCTCAGCTTTTAATTTATAATATTTACCAGCAAATAAATACCGTAAGATGGATATTAAAATTCTGTAATTGCTAGTGGCTGGAGTCTTTTTAAGGTTTTTTCAGTCTGATGAAGCCACCTCCAAACCCTTTACTCCTTCTTTATGGGTACTACAATTTATCCTCTGACCTTCCAGAAGTCGCCTTTGCTTGTAAAACCTACCATATTTCTGCTGATTATATTTTAGTAATCTGTGGCAAGCAGGAAGGTCATCAATATAA
Source organism: Coracopsis vasa (assembly GCA_026283785.1). Classification (NCBI taxonomy): domain Eukaryota; kingdom Metazoa; phylum Chordata; class Aves; order Psittaciformes; family Psittacidae; genus Coracopsis; species Coracopsis vasa. Next base: position 86,044 of record JANHGB010008893.1, read on the forward strand.
ACCACAGATACTACGTATTTGACATTCCTTTCAGCTGCACTTGCTGACCTGTTAATTTGAAGTATCTGCGATCTGCACTAACCTATCTGGGTGAGATACTCCTTTAATTAATACAAACAGAAAAAGCCTATGCAAGCGTGCAGTATTCAGTAAACAAGTACATGCTAAGTCCACATAACTTGAGAGAAGCAGAAGCTAGAAAATAGAGACTGAAAAACTGCCATGTAAGACAGGCTTTGAAGGAAACTGTTTCATGTTCAGCATCTTTCCCCTTTATACTCAAAAATCAATTAGGTTTTTTTCCAGAATTTGCAAATAGCTTCCAAACAGTGCGAATAATTCCCGGCTCTAAGTATGAATGTCAATGACTCATTCAAAATCATCCTCAAATGTCAGGAAAGATTAACATGTCCTGGCCACATGAGGGAGGTCAGAAGGCACACACTTTTAGTCTTTACTCAGGTGGGCACAATCCAAAGCCAGCCTAAGTCTATGGGAAAACTCCATGAAGGGACCCTGCATGGTAAAATTCCACAACAAGTGTTCAAAACACAAGGGACCAGGAACAATCTGGGATCAATATCTTCCAGGTCATTAATCCTGGGCAGGTGACATCCAGTGCGCAGTTCGCTACTCTCTTTCACGCACACATTCGAGAAACCTGACTCGATTGGCATCTAGCAGCTCTAAATATTTTCCATGTTTTGCCTTTATCCTTCCCTTATTTGTTTGGCATATGGCTTTCCAGCATCCCATTAATGTCAAACCATTTAATCGGAATGTAAGCTAAATGCACAGTTTGCTATTTCCTGGATTTCTGTTAGGCGACCAGTGCTTTTTATGAGGAAAATAAAAGCAAAGGTCAGTATGACCAGAAAAGAAAAGTCATCTTCCATAACGGAAGCTTATTTTTCCAGTGAACTGATATAGAAGCCTAATTCAGAAAAAGGTCCTTTACTATCATGTTATTATTAGTCGTATCACAAATAAACAAAGAAACCAATTCACTTTACAGACCTCCACATTAAGCATTCAATAGAAAATCCCTTGGTGTTTCATTGATTTTTGTTTGATTGATTTTTTTTTTTAATAGCAATATCACAGTTAAAATGTATCATTTTGGTGAAACACTTCTAAAACTTTTCCATCTCAAAATAAGTTATTACAAATTATTTCCACAACAACTGGCAACTAACGATTCAATCCATTTAAAGAACAATAAAGTAATGGCTTTATCTGGATGCCTTTTTTTGATTAAATAACATATTAACCTTGATGAAGCTTTCCAAAAGAGATCAGCGTATTCGAGTGCATCAGCTGATTATGAGACAAATATAACAGTGATAACATGCTGGTTCAAAATTTTTGAATCTGATGAGTATAGCAATTTAACCGCTAGGACGGAGTTGGCTCTTGCAGCTTCCATCTCAACAGTTAAGTGTCCATCCAAGATATAAAAAGACATTACCCGACTAAATATGCAGTCACTGAGAGTCTGGAAAGATCACTTAAATTTAGATCAAAATATCCTGTGCAATTACCGTAACGTCAGAAATGATTTCAAATAATTTGTATGGAAAGAAGAATCAGAATGAAATGTATCAGAGGGGAAACCCAGAGAGTAAACGCAGATTTACCTTCTGATGGTATCATCCGTTTTGATCAAAACTCACTGACCCACTTTGCTTTATTCATCTATACTGTAATAACACATCCTGCATACCTATTGTATATTCTTTCCATTAAGTGATTTGTTTAATGGATGTATAAATAAGTCTACTACAATTATGCTTTTTAAGGGTCAAATCCTATCCACTTCTGAACCTACTACTGTAATTTCTACAACGCTAGATGATAACAGAGCAGACCTCAGAAACAGCTGAAACACGGCCGATTCTGCGCTGTTGACACAATCAACCCATGTAACAACCAGGCTGCCAAACCCTTTCAGAATCCTGCCAAGCCAAGGAATTGGTGTCCCCATGCTCCCGTACCTCCCCACGCCCCCCCAAAAAAATAAACTTTCTCGTTTCTCTTTTTTTTAATTTCAAATTACAACTCACACATTATGACCGTGGCAAAATAAAACTTCCGTGAGTTTATTTTAAGGACCAGGTCTTGGAACTTGTGCAGAGTCGTTAGAAGTTACATCACACACACACACAAAAAAAAAATCGTCTAAAAGCATCTATTAATATTCATGTTGATCCCACATGAAACAACAGTAGAGTTACCCGAGCAGCTACAGTTATGTCAGCGCTTGGAAGTTATTCCAGGCTGTTTTGTCCTGCTGCCCTGAATATTCAGGAACTTCAACAATCCATCTAGCAACAACTACTGCAGTGTCAGGGCTCTGCTTCGCCGGGCTCTATGCTAATGCGTCCCAACTACCCCCAGCTAACTCGGGCAGGGGGGACGGAGGGAACGGCACACCCCCCGCCATGAGGAGAGGGGAGGGGAGAGGAGGAGAGGGACGGAAGAAGCACGGCATCGCCTGGGGTTAATTCCCCACGTGTTGGCTGTGGCTGCACCTTGAAATCTGACAATAGGAAAGTGAAACAAGCACGGTCTGTTTATTTGCGTGTACCGAAAGTAACATCGGGACTTTGCCTACGACATCGCTCCGGGTGCAGCTCCTGC
>JANHGB010008894.1:5772-17645 GCA_026283785.1 Coracopsis vasa
TTGTTTTGTGATTCGGTACAAGACAACCCCTGGAAGAAAAATCTGTGAGCACATTTCAGTTTTGTACTGTCAAACATGGGCAAGACGGAGGCTAGAAAAATTATAAATCACATATTTCTCTGTCTTCACATACACAATTATAATTGCTGCATTGTTGTTATTGCTATTATTATAAATTAATTTTTTTGTTATTATTGTTACTATTACCATTATTATTATTATTATTACCAGTATTATTTCAGTAGTGTGGAGGACATGGACACTTCTACATCCTGTTCTTATAAAGTACAAAAAATTCTCCCTGCTCCATGAAGTTTATAGTACCTCTTTTTGCAGCAAATCTAGTCTGTACTACAAGTAAAGTTTAGCCTATGTTACCTTCTATAGAAGCACCAGGAGACAGTGAATAGAAATCTCATTTTTCTGGGGTCCTCTTGCTTCTGCCTGAAGGACACCATGTCTCTTCGCTACCCATGACAAGCATACATCCCAGTCTCCTTTCACACAGACAAACACCCAGCATCCTAGGAACTATCCATGAGGATGTTGTGTTGGTCCCCAAGCTCCATCACTCCAGACTGAACTTCTTTTGCCTGTCTCCCACTTTCCTGCTCTCCTGGCTGGTAGCAGCCCCCATCCCCATGCAGCACAATGTGGCTATGGGCTCTGCAGCTGCTGCAAGGACCAGAGGCAAAGTTCCACCCCAAAGCTCCCTGACTTTGTGCATCCAGGGCAAAACAAAACTGTTTAGAGAAGATGGATTATAGAACAAGAAGTTATTACAGTACAGCACAAGGTCAGTTGTACTTTCAGTGCCAACAAGTTATAAAGGTCTCACATTTTTGGCAGGAACACATTACTAATGAAATACAAACCATCATGCTAGGAACTTTAATGTTTTTGCAATGTTTTAATGGACCTTACTCGAGGACCAGACTGACTACATGTTCATGGGCTTGCTTCTTGTGCTAAGTGTTTATTTTTCACTATCCCAGGGGGGGAAAAAAAGAGCTGCAATTGCTTTTATGTCAAATTCATGGATGCATAAATGTGTGAGACAGAAGAATTGAATATTATTCTCACTCCCGTTGTGACTTCTGGCAGTGACAGGGTGGCACAAGGAGCCAGGCTGCAGGCAGGTTTCAAACACACACCTTGGACCTGGACTTTTAAGTTCTGGCATCCTCAGTCTTGCTTCTCCTTTTTTCCCGGCTGGTTTCCAAGGAGCCCTGGTTGGGAAATGATCAACCCCACTGCAGATTCCAGCCCTTTCAATGTGGAAAGGGAAATTGCTTTTTGTGGTGCAAAACCCATAGGAAAACTTGTCCCAGGAACTGGGGGAGCAGGGACAGCATAGTCCAGAGCAGGATGGAAGCAGTGGTTTCGATTAGCATATTTCTTCATTCTTTGGCAGACAAAAGTTTAATGCAAAATACATTGCATTAAAGCAGTTATAGACCTTGAACACTGCCAGGGATGGGACAGCCACATCCAATGTGCCATAAATAATGTACATGCAAATATCCACAGGAATATTCGCCATACCTGTGAATGTGTTTGCCACAGGTACAGCTACTCCTGGTCTAGATAGGAAACACCCAAATGCAAAACCCCAGCCAAGGATTCAGCTTGCTAAAAGAGTTAATAACAGTGCTGACACACAGTTTGACATCACTCACAAACTTTTAGGTATGCCATAACATGCCCTTATTATGCTCCATCAAAGACATTAGCAGAAAAGTCAAAGTAGAAAACAAAAGCTGTTAAAATCTGAGGCAGATTCTAATACAAGAGGTGCTTCATCGCTGTTTCAGAACCCCAATCATGACAAGTATCTCAGTGTTGGTAAGGACTTGACTCATCCCACCACTAATTAAACAAGTCATTTCCAAAATGCTGGGAGAGATGCCTGTGAGCAGAGCAGGGTGAGATTTCAGACAGAAACTGGCTGCCAACTGCTAAAGCAACATCCACCACAGCGCACCTATCGCAATCCCCATGGAACACAGTACAGCCACTTCCCGAGCACCTTCCAAAGCTTCCTACTCCCTGTCAGGCTCCAAAAGTCCCAAGCCAGAGTTCAGAAATAGGAATTTCTGGAGATAAACCAGCAAAAAACATGAAAATCCCATCATCCTTCCCCACCATCCCTCCCGAGCATCACTGCTCATGGATATTGGTGTCAGGGCTGCCTGACATCCGAACCCAGAGGAAGCTGGCAGAGTGCTACAGGAATATTGTTATCCTACAATCTGGCCTGTGATCAGCTTGCCAGTTTATATTTTGGTACACAAGGTGTATTTTTATTGTGAGTCTCCAACAGAAAATTGATGGAGTTTTCAGGTTGTCTGGATAAATAAACATAAGGAACATGAGCGTGTCACACAGTGGAAGTACACACTGTGCTTGGGTCTGGTGTTGCAGCACTGCCTTTTCTTTGCTTGGTTTTTTATCACTGGAAATCATAAGGTAGGTATTTCCACTGCCTTAGCTGTCAGCCAATCCATGTAAATTCCTGCTATTATAGGGAAAAAAAGAAGTGTCCCTTCATTACCAACCAGAATTTCATTTCTGGCCTTGACTGCATCCTTGCATAAACCTCCTTCAGGAATGCCAGAACAAGTAAGTGTGCTGCATCTCTTGAATGCTCATTTTCCAGCCACACCAAGGAAGATTGGAGGGTTTGTTGCGTGGTTCCAGCATAATTAGTCCTTCTTAATGAAATGGACCCTGGATATATTCCACTGTGGAGCTTCAATAATAGAATATAAGCGAAAGTAATTTCAAAGTGCAACAGTAGTTTACATATTAGTTATTGTATAAAGGGGAAAAAAAATGCTCTGCTGTTCTAGGTTAAATGCAATTAACATCCAGGCCTTCTGCAAGCCCCCTGGGACAGAATGATTGGTTTGGCAGGTTATTTCTCAGGTTTTGATAAAAAGAAAGAGAAACCCCACATTAACTATATACGCCTGCTGAAAATATTACAGCACTCTCTAGACTCAAGACCTCCAAGCAACTTAGTAGAACACATATATAACTCCAGAATTTTGACGAATTAACTATGACTCGGAAGCACAATTATCACTTGAGCTGTTGCCTGTGTAATATTGAAGATAAATAGAACTCTGCAAGTCCAAGTAGATGTCAATTCCCTTCTATTTAGCATTCACTATGAGAGGGGTGGAAAGAGTTTTCTGTTTGATTTTGGTAAAACACAGCATCCAGAACCTTGATGTTGGAACAAACACTGTGGTAATTACAGAACAACATGTTCACTACCTTTCCTTATTTCATACAGCTGTATGAAATGCAAAGGAAAATGTGGTTTTATGAGAAACACACAAAGTGCTAGCATAGAATTGCTGTGAGACTGTTCAAAGGTACCAGGAAGGATTTTTTTCCTTTTAATATCATCTTTCTTTGTCCCTAGTAAGCACATTTTTAAAAGGCAATTTATTTTCTCACTTGAAATGTGAAGTCTTTCACTCCCAATTGTTTATTCAAATTCTACTTCTACACATATCAGGTAAAAATCTAACTCCTACAGCATCTGTTAGCTGGGTCGATGGGGTCTTATTGCAAAGGACCTCACAAAAAGTTGCTCATTCTTAGTTGCATAGGAATGCTTAAATCAAATCCCACTATTTTAATGTTTCTACAGGGAGAAAAAAAGATGCAGTTCAGGCCAAACACAAACCTCTGGCTGATCTGTATTGTTTTCATTTCTTTCAGACACTTTCTAAATGTAGACGGTCCTTCACAGGCTGTTAAACACAACCTCTGGCTCGGGAAGTCCCCAAGTTGCAGAGTGTTGGAGACAGGAAAACAGACAAGGAAAGTCTCACTGTAGGTCCCACCATTCCTAATTCATCCTTATGCACCAGCTATTAGTCAGTGAGACCAGGTATTGGAGCAGGGGGTTATTAATACAGCCCACAACAGCTATTCCTACACTATAGCCAGAGCATTTTACCTTTAAGAAATTGCAGCATAAGTGTGTTTAAAACCTACTAAAGTTAATAGAAATATTCTCATTGACTTCAGTGAGCTCTGGACCACTCTATCAGATGTGTCTTTTCACCTTGACCTTCAGTCACGCAAAAAATTCAGATTTCTAGCAAAAGTTAGTCATCTAAAACATAAAGAGAAGTAAATGACTCCACAGGACAATTAATTGAATCATTAAAGACATGAGTAAAACTCCCCCTTCCCCCCAATCAACTGCAGAAATACCTTGGATGGGAAGCCTAAAATAGATGCCCAGCTCTTTGAAGGCTGCAAGAAATGAGATGGCTCCTGTCCCTGGTGGCACAGTGGGTGATAGTGACAATAAAGGGAAATTTATCAGTCCAAGTTAAAAAGAAAACATGTCAAGAGGGAGAAGAGAGGTGCATACAGACCCAGAGCATCCTCCAGAAACACTGAATGCAGCATTTGTGTTTGGAGCAGTTTTAGGTGCAGTCTAGGTTATTCCAGGCCTCCAGCTTATTTTACCTCTGTTTCGGCAGACCTGTTGTGTTGGTTTTCTTTATCTCTTAGTGTCTGAACACTGGGACAGAAGCAGCTGTGACCTGAACACTGGACATCAGACCATAGACCGATGCCCCATGTTCTGCTGATCTCAGGTGGCCTGGTCCAAAACCTCCATATGCCATCACACATCTCAAGCTGCTGAGTTTCCTCAGGAAATACTATTCAAGGGCTTGTTTATTTTGCTATTATGAGTGTGTTTTGCTACAAGAAATTACACTTAATTATGTTATAATATTTTCAGAACTGTTAATGTTAATGTGTTGAAAATAATTTTTACTTAATTTTTACTGGGTGTTCTTGTATAATTGATAGGGAATTTGTTATTAAATCTTTTATTTGACTGATTACTTAATCATTCCCACATGGTTATTGAAGACAATCTTACATATAATTAATTTCACTAATAGAGACTCCCCATGTTTTCCTTCCTAGGCCAGTGTCTGCATGGTTATCATGTAATTTAAGGCTTTCCTGGGGCAGCTTTAAATTATGCACATATTTGTATTAATTATATATGGCCAGATTCTGCTACCTTGTATATAATGGCAAACACCCCCTCCTGTAAGTAACTCTTCTGAAATCAATGGAGCTCCTTGCTGTTGGATCAGTGGGATAAAAAGTGGTGGAAAACGAGCGTAAATCTGAAGAGGGAAAGAATTTAAGTTAGCTGCTTTCATTCACTTTCCACCAGCGCAGGCCTCCACGGGTATCTCCTGCCCTCTCCCTTTCATCACAGCTAATCCAAACAGACGGGTTCATCCGCTACACCACCATTTCGGGATCAGAAATATGACAGCACGGAAGCGCCAAGACACGGGGAAGGGAGCACTCTCCTTTACCACCTATGAAATGCAAAGATATAGGGCATAGAGTGAGTAACAAAGGACCACGGGCCATGTGTGCAAATGTGATAGGGAACAAATTATGTTCAACGTCGTGAGAAAGCACTGAGTTATCAATCAGGTGACATGCCAAATCCATGACAGGATGCTAAGTAATGCACCTGATGCCAATTATTGACTCCCAATGACAAATTGGGTTTGCATATTGCATATTTTCCCCCAGACTGAAACATGGAGGCAGTTCAAATAACAGCTAACTACGGTGTTGTACTTGTGAGGGAAAATGGAAAGAGCATGTGAGAGGCACAGTCCCGAGGAATTAACATGAGCAGCATCACCCCAGCCAGCTGTAATTTGCATTCTGATGACAGCAGCAGCAGCAGGGCCTGCAAAACCTCAGGACTCCACTGAAACCAAGAAACCACGACTGGCTGTGGGACAAGGCTGCCCAGCATTCCCCAGGGACCTTCAGAAGGGAGCAGAGCAGGGTCAGTGCCTCACAAGCCAGTTGTTGCCCCTATATCTGGGATCTGCCTGCACCTAGAGCACCCTCTGCCAGATTTCTTGCATGCCACTTTGCCATTTACATCCTCTGCTCAGGTATGCCTATCAAAACCAGCAGCCCCAATGATGTTCGGTGATGTTAATTCTGTTTGAAGAGCTATCCAGTCTAGCATAAAGCTTTTCTTCAGTGAGATATGACCCTTGCTAATGTCCCTTTAAAGGACCTGCTGAAATTCCTCCTCCTAAGCATGCTTTCAGCCACAGCAAAATTCAGTCTTGGTTCTTATGATACATGGCACACTCCTAGGAACTGGCTCTGGTCAACTTGTCCAAGCAATTGAGCTCTTGCAACCCAAAGTTTCAAACAGGGCTGCAAAGCTGCAACCAAGATTGCCGCCTTCTGCCTTCCTGCTTTCCAAACCTGCTCACCACCTAAACATGGAGCAAACCCCCCAGCTCCTGAACCCAACCCCTCTCTGCACACTGCTCCTTGGGTCTGTTTTGGCAGATGTAGGTGGATATGGACCATGACCTGAATGAATGCAAATACCAATAGCTGCTGAGGAAACTAACTGAATTCAACAGGATGCGACACGAAGCTGAAGTTAAGCATGAACTCAACTTTTTGCAGCATCAATGCCATAGCAAGAACTTTTTAAATCAATTTATTCCTGGGGAGCTGAGGGGAGCACGAGCTGCATACTAAATAGTGGCCACGATAAGTTCATTTAAAGCGGATGCTCTTCCTAGCTAACATTTTAAGCTGCCCTCAAGCAATTCTCTGCCATGCATCAGTATTTCTGAAAGACAGAAAAAAAAAGGTCTTATGAACCCAACTCTGCACAAAATTTCCCAAACAAGCAGGGACGGTGTTTGGTACTTGTGCAGGGATGAAATGTTTCATTCCCTGAGGACTGAGAGCTGAGAGGACAGTTTAGCTGCTCAACTTAAAAGATGAAAACCTTCATCAGCTAATGCCTTACCTGGTATTTTCAGTATTTTACTATTTTGATTCTATTTAAGGAATTCCAGTGAGCAAGTGATTTTTGAAGTCTAGGTCTGCAAGAGCCCATCTTACACCCTGTTACTCAAAATCTCAAGCCTACCATGGTAGCACAGGCCTCTTCCATGATGCTCACCATTAACGTGGGTGATAACCACTATTTCTCACCACACACAATTTAAATTCTAAGACACCGACAAACTATAACTCACAGGAAACCATTTTAAATTATTATTATTATTCAATGGCTTGTAAACTGTATCTCATCATTAAGCAGAACAATAAATAAAAATAATGACTAGCTTTCATGCCAGCAATGTAAAGAACACACTTTCTTGCTGAAGAGTTGGTTCATTTTACTAGACTTTAATTAAACTGAAATCCATCCTTTAATTGCTAAGTTTAGAAAATGGTATTTGGGGTGAGGAACAGAAGGAAGTCCCCTACTCTGCGTTGTCTCTATTCAGCTTTGTGGCTATATAGTCCGAGATACAGGTTGCTGAGGACAAATATAATAGCCCTACAGATACTTTACAGTACCAAAACCTAGCTCGGGGCTACACATCCCCAGATGAAAGACATCAGCTCTGTGGAAGAAACAAGAAATTTGTCAGTGGAGCTGTTTGAAGTGCACGGAGCCAGCATGGAGGAAGAAGGGGTTAAAGGCAGCGAGGCGGGTAGGGGGAGCAGCGGCCCCCAGCCCTGCGTTGCCCATGGTCAGCCGCATCGTGTAATTCCATTAGGGTGCGAGATTCAAATGCAGAATTAGCTGTTGCCTACGCAGAATTATGTTAAACATGGCCCAGACTGAAAATCAATATTCTGCTTAAGTAACTGGCCCTCCAGTAATTTAATGAAGCTAAATTGCATTACACGGAGGTAAGGTGGTGGGGGACCATTTTGTCTCAAACCTTCCATTATACAGTGACTGTACAGCTGTATGCCTAAAGAGAAATTAAACATATACACTCATTTCTTCTTGAAGTTGGAACAGTGTTTTTTACACTGGATTACTTGTCTCCTTCCTTAATTTAAAACTACAGTAAATAATTTGCAGCCACATAATTAGGAAGGAGCCACAGTCTCATAATAAGAGGGGAAAAAAATTGCTGCCAGAGTATTAAAGGATTTTTTTTACTTCTCAAGAAAAAAATGAAAAAGGACATTAAATGTTAGATCTGTATTAAAAATGTAATTCTAAAGGGTTTAAATCTATGACATGTCTACACTGAATTAATTAAATTCATGATCTGATCAAGGACTGAGAAGCTACCTTGGAGCTATCTCTTAAAAATGCTATGTATGTACATGTCAAAATAGGAATTAAAAAAAAAGCAGGCCTTTGATTTATTGGCAATTCATGCATGCATTATTGTGCTTTCTTGCCTTGTAGTAGGAGGGAAGTCAAAGTTTTATAAAGCACCTGAAACCTTCACCACCCGCTTCTTTATTAAAGGAACTTTGTTGCAGAAGACGACCGAAACTCAGAGCCATCTACCATGAATATGATCACGATGACATCCACGACGACTTAACTTGTGTTAAAGCTGATTGACAAGAACAAAGAGGGTACAATTACATTATGCAGTACTTGTACTGCACCCTCTTTTATTTATTATTCAGCTACAAAACTTCAACTGGAAGAAACACTTCAGAGTTTTTGTGTCGAGGAGACAGAATTAAATTGACAATAATTCTGTGCCGTGTGGTATGAAGTTATGCTGATTAGAGATTACTTCCCCCTAAATCATTTGTCACATTGCCTTATATAAGGGTAAAACAGACTTCAACCATGTGTAGCTGCAGTGGTATCTTTGGGGAAATGCAGGCAGCAGAGTATGTATTGTTTAAAGGGAAAAGAAGTGATTTGCATGCTCAATCGCTATTTTTCTTGCCTGTCCGACTACTAGAATTTTCTTTCTATACTTAAAAGGCAGTTAAAACAAATGAAATTTATTTATACCAAACCTAAAGTGAAGAGAGAGACATTTAAAAGCAGATGTCTTTTCAACACATTAGAGGGCATCCCTGTCCTGAAAAAGATGTGCCAATGTGAATTGCTATGGCTATAGCACTGATGTTGGGAATTACCACTAGATGAGGGGGGTTTTATACCCCCTTCCAGCTATTCTTCCTCCAACAACATGATCCCATGCTAGCTGGATGTAGAAACGCTTCTGGGTGTATGGTGCTTCCTCCATGCCACACAGGAGCATCTCCCTTGCCTCCTGGGAATGGTCACTCTGGATTGGCATCACTGCCATCACCTCTGCCAAAAGACAGTTGCAGCGTAATCTAAGGCAATGAGGGAACAGCACAAAAGATTCAGTCACTCTCTCTTATATCTTATTGATTGAAAAGGAAAAAAAGCTTCCAGGAGAAATTATTTTTACACCCTTGAATACTAGATAGCAGATCCATATTTTGTCTCTGTTTTGCTCAAAAGATCTTTTACTCCCTCATTTTGCTTGGAATGGCCATTCAATAACATGGAACATTTATTAATTACACCACAGTTTAAAGGACTATTTTGAAGGGAATAACTGCTCTCAGAAATCCTGAAACACTTTCTGTTTGATTTCAGAGTGCGTTATGACTGAGGCGTAGCGGTTCCTTCCCAAGCAGCATTCCTGGCTTCCTCGGAACTGCAGGATTTTTTCCCCCACTCTTACTAGTAAAACATGAGTTTAAGCACATATTCAACAAGGGAAACATGTAATGCATTTTAAAATGCAAGGTCCTTTTGAGCAAGGTACCCAGCATTTTTTTCTTGAAGATACACCTTTCTGTTCAATGGTATTTCCTTCGGGATTTTCATTAACTTTCTGTCCAAAAAACCTCAACTATTTTTTCTGTGTGAAATACCTTGGCTGATGAGTTTTGCATTTTCCTTCTGCTCATATTTACATTTAGTGTTTTGATGATGTTAAATTCCACAAATGAGAGCAGTTTTTAAGTGTTCCTTTCAACACGGCCTGCCTTTTCTGTTTGATTTCTCTCGCTGATGGTGTGTTGTCAATGCTGAATGCTGGAATTGTTGTTGAGCAGGCACAGCTGGATGAATTAAAGTCTCTCCAGTAACTCAAACCAGAAATGACTTCATCTCTAAACTTTCCATGTAGCACAGGTCAGAGCTCTGAGTAGGGACAGAAATAATGGGGTTACCAGAGAAAGAAAAAGTCAAAAGTACAAGTCAAAATATAGAGAGCAGTTTGGAGTCGCCTCATGCGACTGCAGTAATTTCTCTCTGTGTTACCAACGGGCTCTTTTACAGAGTGAAGCCCCGATGGAGACATTTGATAAGTAATTGTGCTTTAAGTTCAAATAGAATATCTGCATGTGTGCAGATACAGAGCATTGTACACTTATCTTATTAGCTATTTACTTAAATTATCTGTTGGGTATCCTAATACATAACTATTTGCGCCTAATGATACAATCTATTAATTTATTCAAGGAATTTTGCCAAAACACAAATACAAGTGTCTAACACAAACATTCCTTCCCCATTCATTTAGAGCCCATCACAAACAGCAAAGCATTTCAATGTGGCAGAGGCAGACTTTTTAAAAGGTAACATCTTTAATTAACATGAAGTAATTTCTAAAGTAAACACAAGATGCATAGACCATAATTAGGCACTGATGAGTTTTGCCTGCTGGCTCCTGCCCAGGCTGGGGTGCGCCGGGTAGGCTGCAGAGTGTCCTCACCCCTTCTCCTCAACCTTCCCAAGAAATGCTCCTGCTTCACTTAATAAAAGCACTGGACCCGCACAGGGAGCTGGAAAATTTCTTTTCATATCAAAACATTTCCTCTATTTCCTTCTTTCATCATGAGGGAAAAAAATCACCCTCAGCAATTCCATGTTTTAAAAGAGGGCAAAGTAGGAGCAGCCCCTTCCTCACACACATCCTCAGGTGCCCTTTGCAGATTTTCCTCTCTGATGCCCATATATAAATGAGGTGATGCCTCCCATCAGTGGCCACCATGCCAAAAATTAAAACTCCTTATTATTTTCCTGAAGTATGTTTGAAAGGTCTCATGTTTCCTGTAATTTCTGTGTATGCCCCAGCCTGTCTACTGTGTGCTGGGCTGGATGTGGCTGCTCACAAGCTTTACACTCACACGAAGAATCAGCATTTCTCTGTCACTAACTGGAGCTGATACAACCCAAGCCTAACATCTGTTGTGTTTAAAAACAAAGGTTCAAAAATCTTTCGATACATACATATTTGAGGGCCTCTAAAACTCAATGTTCTGCACTGAAATCAATTCATGTTATCAATAGCCAGGAATTCCCGGAGCTTACGTTGTGATGTGCTGTGTACTACTGCTATTTGGAAAAATCAGTGTCACATAAATACAGACACCAGAGATGAACCTGAGAGAATGAGTTACTTTTTAACAGTGAGAAAGTTCCTTGGTGTCATGGTAAACCCCTGGACACACAGGAATGCAGTATTCTGCACTACCTTCGTGATAAATTTCTCTAGTTTGGGTGAGTTATGTTAAACTTACATGTTTGTAATGTCTTGTAGCTGCAATGTTATGCAAAGAAGTAGAGAGCTGATGGGCAGCATCACAGGCACACACAAAAGCAGTGATTGTACTATTCGAATTGCAAACACAGATTAATATTCCCCCAAGCAAGAAAATCTGTGAGACCCTTACCAACAATTACAATCTGCAAGTTACAATAATTCCAGCTGGTTAATGGTCAGTCTGTACCCTCCACCTTCCATCCATAGTGACAGCAGAGCCTTACCTCTGGTGTAAAGACTTTGACAACAAACTTTTCCTCCTCCTTACAGCCAGTGGCCTGTTACATGAAACAAGGCAGCAGGTCCTGCTCCAAAGAGGTGCATGAGCAGAGGGTTGCCTCCCCAATGCTCCTAAGGGCAATGAAGTCTCTTGGCAGGGAATCTAACTACAGAGAGGAGGAGGATTCACCTGTTCTAGCTTGGAGTGGGGTTTCCTCATGCAGGTGT
>JANHGB010008895.1:0-15275 GCA_026283785.1 Coracopsis vasa
ATGAAATGAGAACATAGAACAAACCAAAGTAATCTTCACGTACAACTGCCGCCCTCTCACCACGACCATAACTCTTTTGCTCTTTTAATCATCCTGCACGCCTCACTGAAGCTCCTGCCACAGCACTAAACCAGGTCTTTGGGAAGCTCTGCTCCGAAGAAGGTAAAACCAAGAGCTGCATCAGAAATTTAAATATAAAATATTTAAATTTAGCAAACCCCTTGCTGCCATAAACAATTCATGCTGCTGGATATTCAGTGTTTTCTGAAAGCACAGCAACGACGATGCCCCTCTGCATCGTCCATTTGCAAGAACTTAAAATATCACTTTGAAAACCTGCAGTTCAAATGATAAGAGCAGAACAGCACCATTCACACAATGCCAGAATACTTTACATCTTCTGCCAGTCTTTCACCTTGGCTTTCAGACACAAGAAGACAAGTTTCTAGTTGCATATACGCGTCCCTCCAACAGACAAGGGCTATTTATCACTGCTCAACCAGGCGCTCTCGGCAGTGCCAGGGGCCCCGGCCACGCAGTGGTGCCAGCCCCTTTGGCAGGCAGCTGTGGCTCTGTTCCCAAAAGCACCCGCCAGCCTCGGCAGGTTAAAAGCACATGCTCCGTTTTTCACAGGGATGTGGTCTGCGATGTAAATGAAGCTCCTCTCTCAGCCTGCCTTCAGACAGCACTCTCAGGAACCCACATCAGCCATTTCCTCCTTGAAATCTCACATTCCCAGAAGGAAAGAGGAAAAAAAGTAAGCTTCCCTAGTAGTAAGCATCTGCCAAGAAATTTTAAGTGTTCCCATCCAAACCCTCCTCCCTTTTCTTAAGCTGCTGTATTATAGATCGCTCTGGGGAAATACCATGGACTCTGAATGTTTAAATTATGTTCCTAAGTGGTAAACCATCAACTTTTACTAGAGTCTTTACAATAAAATAGTGTGGTCTATCTGCAGAAGCAAATTATATCTTGCTACTTCTATATTAATTCTATGTTACACAGATTAACAGCCATAGTATCAGGAGGTTAAACTAGCCCTTATGGAAAACTGCTATACCTGAAACAGAACAAATACAGAATCATGGAATGGTTTGGATCAGAAAGGACCTTAAGACAAGGTTGCTCCAAGTCCTTTCCAACCTGGCCTTGAACACTGCCAGGAATGGGGCAGCCACAACTTCCTTGGGCAAATATCACAAGGGTTGAAGAAAGTCTTGGGGAATTCATCAAAACACTATGCAGAGTTTACTTGGCTTCAAAAGGGTTGTCAGACGGGAGCAAATTAGTTTTTCAAATCCTAAGATAAGAGCATCTGTGGTCAGACAACAGGCAACATCTTTCAGAGGTCTGGTACAAGAGCTCCAAAGTGTACAAAGCACGTACACTCTTTCCCCAGAAGATGATTTCCCCCTATACATACATCCTCCAAATTTGGCCTGTGAGTATTCATTCCTCTACTAACAATCTCCTAATCAGATTGTCCCAGGAAGGTCACTGTAGGTGAAGAATAATGCATTTAAATGATTTCCAAGTATTTATAGAAAAGATGTTGAGAAAGGGAGGAATAGCTTAAGCACAATTGAGACCATGCATGACTAATGAAGTCTCCTCAGAAGCTGAGCATTCAGAAAGGATGTCAGCCTGGAAGCAGAGCTCCTAAACCAGCAGAGATGCAAACAGAGGTACCAGCCAGCAGTAAGTGCTGGCAAAAACTGATGGACTGGTTTTCCTTACCATGGAAGGATGATTTACACATCTCAGAGGCATTTTAGTCTTCTGTTAGTTGCACTTCAGCAAATTTTCAGATGTCCGACTTTGGATAGCAAATAGCACTGAACTGTTATTGCTGCATGGACCTTTTGCCCAACACATGCACCACAGAAGCCATTCCAATCCAATGGGAAATGGGTATTTGCCTTTAGCACTGGCAACCTGTTTTGTCCAGCCAAGCCAAGAGCCACGTGCCAAGGAGGCAAAGCTGGCTCTGCCATGCAGGAACTCTGTGCAGCTCCTTGTGCTGGTAAGTTATAGTGGTGACAAGATGGTCAGGAGACAAGCATAGCTTGGACTGGACCTCTGTCCTGTTGGCAACATTTGACACTGCATCGCCATATCTGCCTTTCTCACTGGAGAAGAAATACATTTCCTTTCCAAAGCACATATATTAAAGACCAACATGCAAAGACTTTTACGTTCTCCTATTGCAAGAAAGGAAAGTAAAAAGCAAGTCATTAAAAGAAGATGACTACAAATCACAACTTGACTCACTGCAAGCTTCTTATTCTAAAATAAAGCTTCATCTTCACTTACACTCAAGTCACTGCTCATAAAAGGTGGAATACAAAGACAGCATTCAACAAGCCAGTGGCAACCATGGTCTGAATTATTTACAGTGTTCCATTGCTCTGTCAGCATGCCTGCCTTTGAAGCACAACCACCAAATTTAAAAACAAACAACGACTGCCTTTGGAGCTTTCTTCTGAAGCAGATTAAAAGAAAAGGGCTCACCTAAGTGCCAGCAGTTCCTGCAAATAAGCCCACAGATAAGGTTACTCACTTGCCAGCACAAGGACTGCCTGAGTACTGCTGGCAAAACTCTTTAGTGCTACCTCAGTAGCAAAACTGCCTGTCAAATTAATTCTTCATATGGTGAATACTGTCGTCTGTCTTTGGTTTATCATGACAAGCTGGGAAGAATCACAGTGGCTGCTCATGCAGGCAGGAATGACATCGGAGTGCTGCAATTTGGATGTGCCTAGCCTAATTCCATTATTAAACCATTCCGTCTTAAAGAGAGAAGCTAGACATCACTCATTCCACATAGTCAGACTTAAGTGCCTAAAAAAAAAATCTCTTCCTTAAGCAGCTTTCAGCATATTTAAATAAAGGTGACTTTGAAATATACCGAGAGCAAAACAGATGGCTTGTTCTGAAAACAGGCAGCAAAACATGTCAAGCAATGGACACAGAAAGTGTCTTTCAGCAGTGAATTATGAAGCGTGAGTCAAAAGCAAAGCTCAGACATACCCCGAGTTCCTTCTAGCTTGTAACAAGAATTAAAAACAGCCTTCAGTTTCTCCGATTTGGTATAAAATGAAATCCCTAATCCAGTTTCCTGGTGCAGAACTATTAAATTCTGGTATAGGGAATACGAACGGATTACATTAGTACACTTCTAATGTTCTATCTAACATTCCCTTGCAATAATTCAACATCTAAGCTTGATATAAGAATGACTAAATTTAGCTTGGAAGGAGAGATTAAAATAACTCACACCAAAGAACTTGTTAAAATGAAGGCAGTAATGAGGAGATGATGGGGCAGCCACAAATCAAGTATCACAGCTCTCAGCAGGGAAAGCAATTGCTTTGGAAATCATACAGCTTTGGAAACAAAAATGGTCCAAGATGAGTATCAGAAATAAGCTGTGGAATAACCTCCTGAGCCAGAGTATTGGAATTTCATCATTTGATACTTGCAGAACAGGAAGGGGGTACAGGGGCAAGATGCTAAAACCATTGAGCCCAGAACAACTAAGTCTTCTGGCAGATGAACAGAAGCTTTCTGAAGAGCCACAAACCACCCTAGATCAGTAGGTTTACAACCTTGCCATGGCAAGTAATGCAATAGAGACTATTCATTAACTGATTGAGCCTTATCTTAGAGCAGCCTAAATCTCTTTCCCTTCTAACAAGTCTTCAGAAAGAGTAGCAGAGGGTCAGGTCTAACATCTATCATCAGACTGGGTAAACTGGAAAAGGGATAAGCAAAAACTTTTATTTTCTAACCCCTTCTATTACTCAAACAGGCACTGGAAAATGAAACACTACATATACAGCTATAATCTAAAGAGAAATATTGACTGACCTACAGAAAAGTTCTGCATTTCTGCAGTAAACTTCTGGTTGGCTTCTGTTCAAAGTGTGTTTAAACCGAAGCATTTCTGAGAAAACCCTCCTTTTTAATTTGTTGTTTTATTTTACATTTACTCCTGCTGTAAAATGTACCTCCCATCTCCATGGACCAACATGAAACATGCCTTTCTAAGGGGTTTCATGCTGTGTTTGTGTTGGTTTACAGCACACTCTGAGCATCAAGGCAGAGCAGCGCAGGGTGGGCAATGGGGGCTGCCCACAGAGGCACTGCTTTTCCCAGCTAGATCCTGGGAGCTGGCTCCATGTCCCCCTTCTTCTAGCTCTTAGACTTATGGATGAATGACTACATCCCAAATTAAAGCTTGCCACTACCCTGATAAAAGCTCATTCAAAAGCAGCAGGTCTCAAGGTATAAACTGTTTTTCTTCCTAATATCCAACCTAAATCTCCCCTGTTTCAGTTTGAACCCATTACCTCTTGTCCTATCACTGCAGTCCCTGATGAAGAGTCCCTCTCCAGCATCCTTGCAGGCCCCCTTCAGACGCTGAAAGCTGCTCTGAGGTCTCCACGCAGCCTTCTCTTCTCCAGGCTGAACAGCCCCAACTTTCTCAGCCTGTCTTCATACAGGAGGTGCTCCAGCTCCTGATCATCCTCGTGGCCTCCTGTGCACTTGCTCCAACAGCTGCATGGCATTCTTATGTTGGGGACACCAGAACTGCACACGGTGCTGCAAGTGAGGTTCCATGAGAGCAGAGCAGAGGGGCAGGATCACCTCCTTTGACCTGCTGGTCACACTTCAACTTCAGATCAGTTCTCAAACTACCACTTCCTTCCCTCTGAAATCCAAGCCTGGGTGCTGCCACATCCCGGAGTGCAGGAGTGAGCCCGGCCAAGGCCTCTGCTTGCTTTCATTAACCAGGTGGGCTATATAATGTGAAAAATAAAGTAACAAAACACCTCCCAGGGTTGCTTAAATGGCTGATTCGTAGCTGCAGGCATCCAGCAAGTTGTGAATGATTACTAATGTAAAAGAGCAACTCTGCTGGGGATGGCAGTAATTAGTCTTTACAAAATGCAGTGGAACATCATCAGGGAGAAGAACAAGAAACTTAAGTAATTTATATACCACAATTAAACAACCGATAGAACTTGAAAACCTACAGCATATAACATGTGGATTTATAATCTTATCTAACAATACCACTTTTCTCTATTAACAAATAAAGTTAAGCATAGCGAGCAAGACACAGATCTGTCAACCTGAATTACCATTTCTACCAGCACCAAATTACTTTCTCCAAAGTTTCTCCTGTGCTATGAAATAGCACAGTCTCATTTTATCTATGGCGATGCTTAATAAAGTGAGCCAGCTATATAAGGAATAAACCAGCTAGGAACTATTAACTTAGCTGGTGCAATAATGTCTTGCCATTTATATACCTTTAGCATGATAGTGATACTGAATATTACAAAGTGAATATTACAAAGATGACACCACATTTATAATCTTATTCTGATAACTACAATTGAAATATATATATACACATGTATGAACACGTATATATAGAAAAACATACAAATGCCTGGATGATTCTCAGCATCCAAGAGATAAACAGATAATAATTATTATTCAAGCTCAACATGAAATGAGTCTGGAAGAAGCGTGACTGTTTCCACCTGAAAATCAATGAAGGGATCCAACAAAGGAGACCCATTTCAGCTGGTTATTGCATCAGCTTTCTGCCTGCACATACCCCTGGCACCACACAGGTAAAGCCAATTTAGGCAGCACAGCACCCTCTGTGCCAATTCATCCCATCCAGTGCTCTTAATAAAAACCTGCGTGCTCTCCTGATGCTACATGATCATTCTCTATGGGGCAATGTGGAAATAAGCAATTTGATCTTGGAAATGCAGCAGTGGAAGGGAAGGCAGCAGCAGTGCAGGTAGAACAATTTCTTAGCAAGAAAACTATTCAGACGGATTGGATGCCCACAAAGAGAGTCTGACTACATGGCACAGACTCCTTAGTTTTACTGCCTAAGCTTTTGTTGTAACCATGTGATCAAGCCAAAGCTGGGCTGATGCACACCAGCAGAGAATCCAGCCCTTCACCGCCAGCCTGCCAATACCAGTAGTAACAGCAAACTGATGCAATATAGTATATAACGACTAAATCCTGAAATCCAGCATTCAGCTGTTAGCATGTTAGACCCATAAATCTCACCTATCCTCAACTATTTAAGGACGGACTGTAAATGTCACTAGATACTACCCAAGAATTTTAATGTCCCCAGTTTTCCAGCCCAGCCACAGCTTGTCGTGAATCAAAAATAATTTGGTTAGGGTTCAGTTGTTCTTTATGGGGGTCAGCAAATCAAGTTAACTAGCTGAAAAATAGTTGAACATAACGCCTCAAGTGAAAGCACAGCGTGTCACGACCTGGTTCTACCTCCTGCTATCCAGATAGGCTTTGGCTTCCTCAGCTATCATCACACACTTCATAGGCTGCCAACCACAGTGTTTCCTTTAAAAACAAACATTTGAATTACAGATTATAAGAAGCAGTCTGTTTTAGCAGGTGCACTGTCAATCCCTGCCATTCTCTCAAGTTTTGCCTTACCTACTCAGTGTCAGGAGGGTATGTTGCTATAACTAACACAGCAGACCAAATATTTCTCTGCAGCTGTACGTGGTAAAGTAGAGAACAACAGACTTAAGCTTTAATTAAGAGAAGTGCAATGGAGCTGGTGATGGATCTGGAGCACAAGTGTGATAAGGAACGGCTGAGGGACTGGGGAGGCTTTAGTCTGGAGAAGAGAAGGCTCAGGGGGGACTTTATCGCTCTCTACAACTGCCTGACAGGAGGGTGGAGCCAGGAGGGGGCTGGGCTCTGCTCCCAAGGAACAAGGGATAAGACAAGAGGAAACAGCCTCAAGCTGTGACAGGGGAGATTTAGACAGGATATTAGGAACAATTCCTTCCCCAAAGGGTGCTCAGGCATTGGAACAGGCTGCCCAGGGCAGTCGTGGAGTCACCGTCCCTGGAAGTGTTCACACACCGTGTAGACCAGATCCCCAGTGACATGGTTTAGTGGTGGCAATGCTGGGGTAAAGGTTGATAATCTTGAGGGTCTTTTCCAACCTAGCTGATTCTGATTCTGTGTCTGCTGAAGAATTTGAACACTGGAGCTGCTTTATCCATATAATATATCCGTCTCCTGAATTCACCAGCTATTTTAGACTTGTGGTTAATTCATTCTCTTCAAACAGGATGGCAGCTAAGTAATAACAGGGGGAGAAAAAAACCCTTAAAGGCCAAGAGAATTAACTGTATCTTACTAAAGCTAGCAAGGCCATGCATTATTCATGCACAGAGGACACGAGCACACTCATCAGCTTAGAGGGCTATGGGGAACTCTGAATCTGAAGCTCTCATAATTTGTAGCCATTAAGAAGGCCAGCTGCATTATTTTATCTGAAAACAAATGATAGTTAACTGCTGTACTTCTTACAGAGCCACATGTAGGCAGAGGGATTGCTCCCAGTTCTCACAGCCTGCTGGTGCAGAGCTAACATGAGAGGTTGACTGTTCCACCCTGGATGCAGCAAGGGAACACAGAGGAATATTTAAACCAATTGATAATCCTAAACACAAGGAAGAACTCTTGTGTTACTAGAAAATGTCAGAGCATGTGGCTCTTATACATCATGCTTTCACGGGCCCTAATGAGACCATCAGCATTTAAATCCAGCCAATACACAATCTTTTAAATTAATGAAACCACAGAAAATAGCTACTTTGTGCTACAAGTAGCCTTTTCCAACTATTTACATCCACTACAAAATGCCAGTCCAAACTAACACTAGATGTTTGCAACCTTCTTCCTAAAAATAGACCTTTAGAGTACAGTAGCTATTATTTCTCAACAGTATAATCATGGAAACTGCATGACTGCATGACTTCTAGCCCGTGTGTTAAATAAGTGAGCTCATTTTGTAGCAAATTTCACACCCATGTCTGAAATCTGTTATAATACCGTATTTACTTTTCACTCTGGCTGTAAACTATTAAAACCACAACGCCAAATCTCACAGACAGAACTCACATTCACTGAAATCCTCACTGAAAACTGCAGAACTGTGAGCAATGCTCAATGGCAAAGATAGTGCTGGTGAAGGAAGGATGAAGAACCTCAAAGAACGATGTCATATTTGTCAACAAGTTTTCTTTAGGGGGATGCCTTCCCCTAAAGTAGGCTTTGCAAGCTGAATATACTTCATTTCTACTTCTTCCTTATTCTTTTACATATACCAATATAAGCTGTTATAGATGTGCATTAATTAAAACATGGAACATGAACAATGACTCCATTAAAATATTCTTGTGTTAACCAACCGTATCTCACAAGCCAAGTCTTCACATCTGATGAACTATCGATCCTTTTTCTCCTTCTTCTACTCTACAAATCTAATGAACTATTGATTCTTTCCTCCTTCCCCCATTTTCTGCTTTGTGTGCTCATCCTCCACCATCTAAACCTCCTTTTCTGTACAGCCTTAGGCTCATCCATCTCTAATTCAGCCATGCCTTTCTATACCCAAATAGCTGCTGGTCTGTCCCAGAGTGGGTACCTGAGAGCGAAACCCTCCAAACAGAACCAGAGGACTGCATGTTGAACTGTGCTCAGCAATGGAAGAGCATTGCAAGGGAGCTGGCACTGTGTCCTGCTGCAGTACATACCTGCCACTTCCTGCCCTCCACAAGGCCTGATCCCACAGCCCTGAAACCCCCCATACTGCTAGTGAAGTGAGGTGGGAGAGCTACTGCTGCTCACTCCAACCTCCTCACCCCTTCTCCACACTCCAACACAGGAGGACCCTCTCTGCTTTCTGAGGGGGGTTGCACAACCCAGGTGCCTCACAGAAAGCCCTGCTGCTGTAGAAAATTTCACCCCAGCTCTGGCTTGGTTTGTAAGTCAATGGTAGCATTTACTGTGCCCTGCAAATAAACTCCAAGTGATTTCTCCTATTCCTACACCTACAAGCCCAATCCCCTCCGGTGAGGAAATATTTAATGCTCACCGAGACTGTCCAAACCTCTTTGCTTCATCATCTTTCTACCTGTAACAGCTCCCTTCTCCTTCCACTATGAGGGCTGCCAGGGTGCTACGAGTTCCCCACAGCTCCAGCTTGCTTCTGCTTCCCAGGCTGGGGTCTGACTTGAACCTCCAGAACCTCATGACAAAAACAGAGAGGTATTTGTAGTTTCACTGTTTACAGATTGAGCTGTACTTTCCCTCACTGAATCCTGTCCTTTCCTGTTGACAGCTTCTCTGTGGGCAGGGCAAGTGGGGAGAAAGTACCCCCTAGCACCGCACAATGCAGAGATAGGGACAGAGAAGAGCAATGTACTTGGGTGTCCCACACACATCTGTCATAATGAAGGCTTAACTAAGAATATAAAGAGTTTTTAAGTAGATTTCTTCTATTATTCTCTAAATGTATGGAAAAGCTGCACTTATCCATGAAGCATCTTTTCAGCCATGAGTTTCCCCATACCCCTCCTCTCTTTGCTGGCCACCTGGCTGATGAATTATTACTTCTTTACAGCAGCACCACAGACCTTTTCAGCACTCTATGCAGCTACTTTCCTTTCACAAGTCCCTACCCTCCCCTCTGGAGGATACAGACATTAAATCCCATGAAAAAGCTCTGCTTTGAACTCATCAGCAAGTGTGACCTCAGTCAAATACCTTGCCTGCAGTATCTTCTGTAATATTCCCCCACAGGCCAACCGCTTCATAACATGTACATGCTGGTTCTGCAGCTCTCAAGTATTTTGAGTAAATCCTTTATCTTTGGCTTCCTGTTCTATTTATGGAAGTAATAGAGTTTAAATATGAAACAAGAAGTTGCTTCGCTTGGTAACACAGAAGCATTACTTTTCCAATTGCATTCTAGTTTTTAAAAATTACTCATTCCTTAAGACTTGGGTCTTAAGATCATTAAGGAAAAATATGTTCAATATAGACCGAGTAATACCTAATGCCCAAATACTGGCAATCAAGCTTGCAAAACCCCTCTATTGTTGGAGGAATGAAACTAGTAACTAATTTGTCACTAGAAGCTTTTCTCTCAGAAGTAATTACTTTCAGAACAGAAGTGTAAACACCAGTCATTCCTAAGTTTTGTTTCTTACTTACTGTGATGTATTCTTAAAGCCTTTTCTCTTTTATTTTTAAAGCTCTGCTTTTATCACATGATATACTATGTGCTAGTACAGTCCCACAGAAGTGGTAATGAAGCCAAATTGTAAAATAGAGTAAAATTAACTATGAGTACACTGCTGTCATCTTTACCTCTGGATAAAACTTAATGGCCACATATCGTACAGTTTAGCAGGCAGTATATCCTCATCCCTTCTGTAAGAACTACAGAAATACAACCACCCTTTCATTTCTTCCTGCTTATATCACAAGTTCCTCTCTTGGATGCCTGTTCTAGTCTTGACTGATGCAGTGTTAATATGGTAATATCCACAGTTTGATCACATGGAGAGTGTAATCTTCTATTTAACTACCATTTGGGGTGAACAAAAGAGGGGAAATAATTCTTCAGTCTACCTCATGAAAAGGCACCTGCCCTACCAAAGACATGGGTTGTGCAAGAGCCCAGTAAAATACGCACCATGTGAAAATAGTGTCTTATAAAAAAACCAAAACAAACAAGGGGACAAATTATAGCCCAGGATAACTCCCACAGAGTTTAACAGTATGAGAACTTAATCCAGGTGCCTTCCAGATAGAACACAGAAGTTTCCCCTCTGCTAGGAACATTAACTTCAAACCAAATGGACACTGCGCTCAGGCAGGTACACTAGAATAGGTACAGTCACCCACAGAAAAGGATGTGCAAGTCCATAAATATTTGGGAAAAATCTTCCCAAACCTTTACCCTAAAGTAAGCACCCCAGAAACCAACAGGAAAACTCATTCTTAAAGCCTCATTTCATCAGAACAAACTAGAACAAGATGATATCAAATAAAGAAATTGGGCTCCCATAGGTATGACAATTCAAGCTAAAAGGTTTGTAAAGAAACCTCTGTCCTTTCTGGCTTGCTTTTCACTAATCAACTCAGCAGTCGTCTGGGTTGGAGCTGGAAGATCCTCCTGGCACATCCCCAGAGAAGCTATTTCTCCCATTACCTCAGACACACACCTTGGCTGTGCATCAGCATCCTGCTCTTCCCAGCAGCTTCCAGAGTCCTGCAGAGCTCGAGCTCACCTCTGGGTTGTGTCTCCTTCCACCCCTTGGCTGAGCAGACAGGGCTGCTTCCTAGGAAGGGAAGGTCACTCATTTCCTCCTCCAGGCCTTGTGTGATGGAGGGCCCAAACCAGTCTCATTGCTGGCTGCCCAGCAACTAAGATTCAGTAAATAGGGAATAAATGCACTGAGCATTTGTATCACCCATCGCACCTTCTTCGCTTTTGGTAGAATTTGTTCAGCCTTCACCATAAACCCAACATTTGTCTGTTCTGACTTTATTACAAACATTTAAATGTATAAACCTTACTGACTGCTTAAAAGCTGAAGTAGAGCAAGTTTCGACATGCATGAAAAAAGAAACTGTAACTAAGCACTGAACTAGGAAGGGATCAGTGGGCACAGACTGGTCCCACTCCTGTACCACGTACAGGGAGGGAGGACAGAGGACAGCAGTGTGACCAGCCATGGAACGCTTCCACTGTAACATCTGGAAAAAACAATACCAAACAGATAGAAACCCCACCAACACCTACCATGTCCCCCAAACAGGCACCATCCCCATAATAAGGAACAGGCTGAGAGCAAACACAAACATGGACTACTGATGGTTTATTTCTGTGCCCTGCTTTTTGATACCTACAGATATTAAACCCTCTTGCTTAATTGAAAACACAGTTATGGGAGACATTACTATGAATAATATATAAATATGAACAATACCAAGCAATAAACCTGACATTTAGAGTTTGTGTTTCCAAACTAACTCCCCCCAATTCTGAGAAAGTTTTAAGAGCTCATGCTATTACAAATCATCTGCTCAACATGTTATTTCCCACCTGGAATAGCATTCGACTACTTTATTATTCTTGTAAATTTATACCCGAGTGCTTCAGACCTATTACTACTAAATAATTTAATCAGCATGTGTCTCCAAACCTGGCTGCAGTAGAAGACCAAATGAGATAACTGAATATAAAAACCAAGTTCATAATCATAAGCTAACAGAGATGCAAGGCAGGGAGAGTTCCCCCACATCAGCCCCATTTCTACAGTTTGCTGAAATCCAAATTCCCACTCATTAAGAAGACCACAAACAGCTCCAAATCATGGAATCATAGCATAGTTTGGGTTAGAAAGGACATTCTAAGTCCAACCCCAACTGTCTCAGCCTTTCCTCATAGGAGAGATGTTCCATTCCTCTTATCATTCTTGTGTTCCTCCCCTGACCCCTCTCCAACAGATCCATGTCTTTCCTGTACTGAGGACCCCAGAGCTGGACACAGTACTCCACTAGGGTCTCATCAGAGCAGAACAGAGGGGCAGAATCACCCAATATGGAGCCCTGAGGGACGCTACTTGTCACTTGTGTCCATCCAGACATTGAGCCATCCAGCCAATTTCTCATCCACCCATCAAATCCAAGGCTTCCTTTGCTGCCTCAGTCCCCGATTTTTACCAACAAGCTTTCGACCTGCTCATGGCTATTCTTCAGAAACAACTCTTCACACTCTAACCATTTCTTGATGTAGAGAGCAACCCCTCCACCCTTCCTTCCTTGCCTATTCCTTCTGACATTATTTCCTCTACACTGGCTCGTTTCCATTGTGAAAACATTGCTTGTGTTTCCCTTACCAGGAAACATACCACTGCATCAGCAGCATCAACGGAAGGGGGACAAGAAACATGCTAACAGTGATGAGCTATTACCCAAAACTAACTTTCACACTCCTCCTCTCCCAAAATACTCAATGCAACAAAAGCCTCATTGTAGTGGCTCCAACCCAGAGCATGCAGATGCTCACCAGATGCTGCCAGAGTGGAAAGTGAGGTAGAAAACAGAGCTTCAGCTGTTACAAACATGACAGGACTTCATCTGCTGCTACTGAAGTCAGCAGAAGGATGCTGCTGCACTTCGTAACGGTAGATGCTTACTGACAAAGGCTTATCCTCTGCAGGCAAACATTCAGAATGTCCAAAAGGCAGCTATCTAAAAAATGGCCTCATCTTTCTAATAGTTCTCAGGCTCAGAAGATGCACCCACCAGCTTACCTTGCTCTACCCAATAAGACCTGTTCTAGTACAAAACACAGCTCACTCCTGAAAGGCTGCATGCTGTGTGATACGTACTCCATCTTCTGAACTATGGATCTTATTTTCTGCTGATACAATCTGAGCATGGCTTACAATTATCCATCTGTGCACATTCCAAAGAGTATTGTTTCAATCACCAGGGCTAACTATACTGTGATAAATGTTTTATCTTGAAAACCTGAGGAATATGTTCTACCCCAAGTTCACCAGAACTTCTGAAAGGAGGAATAATGGAAAACCTCCACGTGAGCATTTTTATCTAACCTGGACCAAAGAAACAGCACATTTATTTCTATCTAAAGTTCTAAATAGAATTTTTTTCTATTTGAAGTGTATTTATTTCTGAGGCTGCTATGTATCCCTTAGCTATGTAAATAGCATTTACACAATTTACTTTATGGTGCTTGACTGTTGCTAACCAAATCAATGAACATATTGTCAAACACCCCATTTTCAAGTCAGTATACAGAACTTAGACGCACATCAATTTCAAGTTGTGCCCTGAAGGCCCGATATACATTGCTCCGCAATCTAGCACCATTTCTTCTGACAGTTTCCAAATGGAACCCAAAATGAATAAATGTGGCATAGTAAGAAAATAAGTACAACCAGTAGCATGTATTGCATGCCTAAAAATACTGTAATTACATCTGCTGCCATGAACATTCAACGGGTTTCCTCCTCCCAGCTTCCAAGAGACACTGTGATAAACTTAGATAGGAAAAGGTGATTTCTAATACATTAAAGGAATACCCTGACTGATTAAAAACCCAAACTTCCTGCCCCTTTTGAACAGATCTTGGTTACACAGCCACACATCAAAACAGACAAAAACAAGAGAAGGAGAGACAGTGGGGAGAAGAGGAGGAGGGAAAAGGGATTTTTAATCTCTTCTTCCACATGACTACAACATGTTTTGTGACCTTTAGATGACTGAGGAAGCCACAGCTCTCTTTACTAGTAAGAGTTGCTTCCCTGTGAGCTACACCAGGGCTGGGAAGGCTTTTCTGGGAATAAAGCTTCTCTTCTGCTCATCCTGTGCCTCAACCAAAGTTCTATGGTATTGACACTGAGAGGGTGTGCACATATATACATACACATATATGGAATTTTCTTCAAAGGGCACATAAAAAAGCAGTGGTCAATTATGACGTAGTATCCTCTCCTTACCAATACATGTGTCTGCTTACATGAGCCACACAATTTTAGACCTCTGCACACGTATAGGAATGGAAGCAAGACAGACCACGTTGCTGTGGCTGTAAGAACAGTGTTCCCACAGTACAGCTTCCCAGAGGTGGGAAGTATCAGCTCCTGGGAAAACCCAGGCAAGCTGCAGAAGCACAGATGTTATGACCCGCTGCTTCTTTCTCCCCAATGCATTTTGCTAAGGAGCCGTGAACAGCAGAAGCTGACCACAATTGATCCTGGCTGATGGATCTGACCCAGGACTTATCAGTCCAATTCCTTCAAATCAAATAACTGAAAGATAGCAGCCACGTGAGCTTACACAAATGACATCAACAAGAAGTTGCACAACCCTTGTAAGGACAGTGGCATCTCTAAAATATCATCTTCAGGCATTTTAAGGGGAGGAAAAATAAACCCCAGACATGGGGAAAACAATTTGAGTTGTTTCAGAAGCATGCTCCCCATGATTACACAGAAATAACCCTATGCTTTTATTATATTTTATAAAAGATTAAAAATGCTGTGGGTTTGGTTTATCCCTCATTTTATGCACTCATTCAGCAAACTAAACAGCCATTAGGCTGACATAAAAGAGAAACATGGGAAAAGACAGATCCCAAAAGACTACTGTGTCAGTCTTCCCCCAGTGTTGCTAGTCTAAAAATAGGTTTTTAAAGGGCTTATCAGTGTCACCAGGCTTTTGAGCCCACGTTAAATCAGGACCTCCTGAAGTCCGTGTCTGCCCATGAGAGAAACAGCCTGCAACAGGAAATGGCCTCAAGCTGTGCCAGGGGAAGTTTAGACTGGATATTAGGAACAATTCCTTCCCCAAAGGGTGCTCAGGCG